>LFYR01001375.1:35980-81723 GCA_001185155.1 Zostera marina
AAAAATTAAAACTAATATTTCGAGTTTCAACCATATTTTTAAGTAATACACTTTGATTAAACATAATTCTCAGCAAAAATCACAAAAATGATTCTAATTATAGCATCGATCATATTCATTAATATCTCATATCCCAACAAATCAATCCGAATTAAAAAAATCATAAGAATAAGATATCAAAATTATAAGAAACTAATAAGGCATTAAACATGCAATAAGTATCTGTTAAGATTTGTAATGAATCAGGAGAAATACATTCCTCATTCCACTGTTATCAAAATTGAGTAAGAGTTGATTGTTCAAACAAATGTTTTATAAAAAATTGAAAGATTGAAAAAAGAATCACATTTTCACAGAATAATCATAGTGAATGTCTGAATGCTGAAAATGGTATTTGCTTCTTCAATTTCTGTTAACATAATCTACAATTATCATATCATAGATAGAATCCATACACCATAACATATAATATCTCTCAATCCCAAGCGAAGTTAAATTGGCTTAACGCCTTAAACACATGAGTTTACTTACAATCCCATTCCCGCTGCAAGGCCATTGTCTAAGAACATCAACAGAAGAAAAATAAAGACGGTTTTGTAATCAACCTATCATCAAAGAGAACCATTATTCAACAAAAAAATCTAAATAATAATGAAAGTTCAAAATAGAGGTATAATATAAATGCACATAAACTTACAACGATTCATATATGTAAGGGATGAGTACATAAATGATACTTGTTCCAATTTACTGACACAGTGATTCTATTTGAGGTATAGTCAAGGGATTGAGAAAAATAGAGAATACTTACTTCAGTGTAGTTCACCGATAAACTCTGCCATTATCATTAAAATGAAAAAAAATTAAGATGGGAAGGATTCCTGATTAGGAACAACCCCTAACGAACTTTATAAAACAACAACAAAAAAGCTAAGACGGTGAGGAAATTGGACAGATGTCAACTAATATTAACTGCCATAGAAAATAAAAAACATATAAGAAAAAACAAATCTGCAACCACCATATAAAAGCTAAGATAGATGGTAAGGAAATTGGACAGATGTCAACTAATATTAACAGCCACGGAAAATAAAAACAGATAAGAGAAAAACAGATCAATTATATAATATACACATCGATTATAATTAGTTAGTTACTATCATTATCTCCGAGGTCCGAGTCGGAATTAGATTCACTAACTTCGTGTAAATCGTCGTTTCTCACTAACCAATGTTTTTTTGGGTGTCATTTATAATCTGTGAATACAACAAAATATTCAGCACTTAAAATTAATAAAAACAGAAAAATAATTAAAACTCTTAAGTCTTGGAACTTGTACAAAAATAACTAACTCTAACTAATTATAACAATGTAAGGAAGCATGCAATAATATAAAATTACTATCATAAAATATTTTATTTCTAAATAATTGAATAAAACATTACTCGCCAAATGAAATATAAAATATTAAATTTAAATAAATTACAACATACCTTTCTTGGCTTTTATATTTCGCTTTTAATAAATCTGAAAAAGAAAAAAATAATCTTAGTCTAAGCAGTAGTCACTTATAAATAATCTTAGTCTAAACGGAAATGAAAATGGATCGATCATTTTGTGATAAAAATTATCTCAGTCTAAGCACCCAATTATACAATCTTTGGATGGTTTTACAAACTTCAAAACAGAACAGAACAAAAATGCATTTTCATCCTAAAACAATATTTAGATCTATTCAAAATTACAAAAAAATGATCTTATAGACAGAAAAAGAAGAAACAAATAGGGAAAAATATGATTTTTAGGATTTTGTTCTTATAGACAAAAAATGGAATGGAAAAGAAAGCATTGCAAAAGATTTCGGATTAAAACACAAATTGTTTTGAAACGGTTGATGGATACATTCACACAAATTAAAACACAAATTGTTTGTTCACTAATACCCATATGAACGAAAATAATAATAATAATCATAAGAACCAAATCTATTAACAAATAAATCTTATCTATTAATTCCAATAAATTCCAGATATACATAAATCTAGACAGAAACAAATAGATAGATAAGTGTAGTGCTTTATAAACTTCACAGTGAAGTAAACGTTGGGATAAACACCAAATTGATAGACTCTTTAAATTCTATCTGTAAATCCATGTCTATATAAAAAGAGGAACGGAAATGAAAATGGGAAAGAAACTAATAGGAAAAAAATGATCTTATAGACAGAAAAAGAAGAAACTAGTAGGAAAAAATGGTTTTTAGGGTTTGGTTCTTATAGACAGAAAATGGAATGGATTTTTAGGGTATTGTAAAAGAAAGCATTGTAAAAGATTTCTGATTCTTACCAGTAAAACAGAAATGAAGCAAGCAAAAGCGGCGTGTGGAGATTGAAGTGGAAATGACAAATCCGGCGTGTGGAGATCGAAGTGGGGTACTGTGGAAATCAGGTGGAGATATTGGGGGAAATGAGATAGTATTATTTGGGAGGAATGAGGAGGGAATAGGAGGAATAGGAGGATTTGGGGAAATAGGAGGGAATAGGACGATTTGGGGAAATAGGAGGGAATAAAAAATTTATTTGGGGAAATTATTTTTTAGGAGGGAAAATGAAAAATTATTAAATAATTACTATTTGTAACGGAAAATCCGTTAAAAATAGTCTAAAAATCCGTTACAATATTTAAGTTCATCTTGATATCTAGTATTTGTAACGGAAACAACAAAGTTAACGGAAATTCCGTTACAAATTCCGTTAACTTTGCTTATTAGTATTTGTAACGGAATTTCCGTTAACTCTGCTTCGTCCAAACTGCCTACTTTTTTTTGTAGTGAATCATTAAAACTGCAAATGGACACACACCATTCAACTTAGCATTTGGCCTCGAAACAGTCGCCCCATGTGAATTAGTCTGACCCTCAGAAAGAATCACAGGATATGACGAACAAGTTAATGAAGAAAAGCTCTCAAAAAAACTGGATATCATCGAAAACATCAGAGAGGAAGCAGAAATGAAAGAAACAGCTTACAAAAGAAGAATCAAGAGAATATTCAACAAAAGATTGGGGAACGTAAAACTGACCACCGGAGATCTGATACTAAGAAATGCTCACCTGACTATGACAGAGCAGAACAAGGGAAAATTGTCACAAAACTGGGAGGGGCCGTACATTATTAAAGAAGAATGGAAAACCGGCACACGTTCAAGCTAGTCAAAGAAGATGGAACAGCAATTCCAAGAACGTGGCATGCAAGTAATCTCAAGAGGTACTATCAGTGATCAGAAAAAACCACAACACTGTGTAAATAATGTAGAAATATGTATATAGTATCGTAAGGAATAAAAAGTTATCTTTTGAGGAATTCCAGTATTCCGCAAGTTTGCCAAAAAAAAATATCTTTCTATCAAACGGAAAGTGCACGTTAGCCATAAAGACCAAGAACAATTCTTGGCAACACAAGTAGTCAATCATAACTACTTCTCCAAAACTTTGCAAACATTCAAAGACCAAATAATTTTTTGGCAAATATTTTACTTTGAAAAAAAAAGAACCATCATTCACAAAAGTCAAAAGACATCTTTATACAATACAACAAGGTTTTCATCACAGATCCAACATAATCCACAGCTGCTCCGACAAAAAGAGGACAAAGGAAGCATATCATCACAAACAACATCCGATAAGTTTCACAATCTCCCAAATAAAGGAGAAGGATAAAAAAATGAAACAACAACAAGCAAACAAACGACAACAACATGCAACAGATCAACAACAAAACACACAATCTAGTCTTCAAGCTTAGCCTGTATCCTCTCTTGCAGCTTAAGAGACAACTCCTGGCAATACTTCATCGAAGACTCCAGCTTCGAGTTGAATGCATCACATTTGGCACTAAGACGTGTATTCTCGGTACGATAACTTATTGCATTCTCCGACACCAGATATAACTTATTGCATAAGCAACCTTGAGTGGAAGCAGCGACTGTAAGAAAAGCAAAACACCAAATCAAGGATCAAAAAACACCAAGAAAGTAACACCAAAAAAAAAATCTTACATTCAGATTTGCAGCAATAGCACCTTCTGATGAAGCACTGAATCTGCTACCAGGGCTCGTGGTGGTGCGAGGTTGATGCCTGAGGCTTTGGAGTCCACGACGCACGCTCTACGTCAAATACCTGCAAGTGGAAACTAGGCGATTCTAATGAGACTCGCCGAGTTTCGTAGTGATGCTCTGGTGTGAGAGAGGAACTTGAATCGTGTCTTTGAGTGTCCCCTTGAGACCCTTTTTATAGGATCTCGGAGGGCGCAATCAAAGGCGGACATCGCGCCTATGGTCATATATGGTAACATTTATGACGTTGGCTGGCGGCGAGTAACGGTCGTAAGTCGGCGATTCAGGTATGGAAGTCTCCTAGTTAGGGCTAACTCACCGAGTTTCTAGGGCCAAGATGTACAATCTACCATACTGCCTATCTTGCCTTAACTCGGCGAGTTATCCTGTATATCGGCGACTTGGTAGTCCAATCGGGCGACTTACGGGCTAACTCGGCGATCTGGACGATGAACGTGTTCGGCACCGTGGGAGCTCTCCGGGGGTCCTGCCATAGCGACGGAGCCCTAGTCCTTGTTGTAAGGCGTTGCTGGTAGTGACTAACGTAATCAGGCATGTCTCACCAGTACTCCCCCCTGAAGAGAGCACAAGAAACATGCGTGTATCTCCAGTACCCCCCCCCAACCAAGGTTCAATGTGTGTGATCCAGCACCAAGGCCAAAGCGACAAGATGAGATCGAATCATCCGCCCACAGTGACGTAATGATTCAGAATCCATAGGCCAAAGCGTCAAGAATGGATCGAGTTCCAGGCCACGGTAACTCTGTTTATAGTCCTTCCCTGATCAGAAGCGACTGCACTGTGTTATCGAGGCCGAAGCGACAAGATAAATTCCGGCCAAAGCGACGGAATACGATTCAGGCCGGAGCGACAGAATCGGGTTCTTGCCAGAGCGATAGAACCAAGTTCTAGCCGAAGCGATAGAACTAATGTTTATAGTCCACTCTGATCAAGAGCGACTTAAAGTCCGCAACGACGGCCCCCTTCAAGGCTTTTTAGCGACAAGATGGGTTGAGATCGTTAAGGCCAAAGCGACAGAACGATCTCTAGTGTATCAAGGCAGAATGCGACAAGATACTTGGACTCACTATTAGAGTCTTATTCTGGCCAAAGCGACAGAATAATACCAGCAAAAAAGAAAAACATTCTGGCCAAAGCGACAAAATAATATCTGCAAAAAAGAAAACATCCTGCAAAACAACTAGATCAGTCTAAAAACGCATATGACTATTGACCGATTTTACCTCTTGCGATATTCTTCTCTTTACTTTGATCAATCCTCGGTGAATCTGGCCGAAGCGACAGACTCACCGTGCTCATGTTTGACGACTTCTGGCCAGAGCGACAGAAGTGTCGGGAGAGCTTGTGATACTCCCCCCTGAGGTTTAACAATTTCCGGCCGGAGCGACAGAAAAGTCGAAAGAGTTTGTGATACTCCCCCCTGAGGTTTGGCAATTTCTAGCCGAAACGATAGAAACGTCGGGAGAGCTTGTGATACTCCCCCTCGATGTTTGACGATCTCTAGCCGAAACGATAGAAATGTCGGGAGAGCTTGTGATACTCCCCCTCGAGATTTGACAATTTCCGGCCGGAGCGACAGAAAAGTCGGGAGAGCTTGAGATACCCCCCCTTGAAGTTTGACGATCTCTAGCCAAAGCGATAGAAATGTCGAGAGAGCTTGTGATACTCCCCCTCAAGATTTGACAATTTCCGGCCGGAGCGACAGAAAAGTCAGGAGAGCTTGTGATACTCCCCCCTGAAGTTGTGGAAGGGGGCTTGTGATTTTCCCCCTAAGATACTATATGATATCCTAAGTCGGCGACTTAAGGTGTTAACTCGCCGACTTAGCATTGGGGTTGTTTTTTGAGAAACCTGGAGGTTCGCTGACCTAGATCGGTGACTTTCCTATAAACTCGGCGAGTCTTAGTATGAGCTGGCGGATCTCTTCGAGAATCCTTAGGATCTTGGGAAATATTCGCAAATTTTCCAAGTATGGAAATTTCCTCTTCGTATCCCTTGATTTTTGCCCAAACTCGGCGAGTTTTCGAGAGACTCGCCGAGTTTGTGGATTTGGAAATCAATTAGCGATTTTTCTTCGCGTAATTTTTAGATTTTTCGGGGGGTTTTTGCAATTTGTCCAGGGTCTATAAATAGTGAGTTGATTATTTTAATCCGCACATCACTTTCCCTGATTTTGCTTAAACCCTAATCCCTTTCTAAGTCGCCGAGTTTCTTCATAACTCGCCGACTCTCATCACAATCACCAGAACTTTCTTCCAAGTCGCCGAGTCTAATCTTAAATTGCCGACTTATGGGAGACGAACCGTCTCTCCCTAGATTGACAATGTCGGAGACCGAAGCTCTGGTCGCCGACATACTAAATGATGATATTGACGAAGGCTTGACGGGGGTGCTCGACACCGTTGAGTCTTCGATTCCCTCGCCTTCGCGTGGTGGGTCGGAGATTCCGGATGCCGATGTGCCGCAGAACGTCAAGTTCTTGGCTACTGCCCGCGAGTTGCTTGGGTTAACTCCTAAAAACTCGCCAAGTTCTCAAAAGAAATCGGCGAGTTTGACGGATGATTCCCTGGTTAGCGAAGCGGTTCAGCGGAAGAGAGCTGATTATAGAACTCCCCACTAACTACGGGCCCCAGTGGAAGAGTGAGTTCTTTTTTATTGATTCTACATTTGTACGCGGGAGCCGCGAGAGGTGGGCCAACGCTCGCCGCGTACACCTGGATGTTCCTTACGCCCTGAGCAAGGCTGAACTGAAGCGGGTGAAGAAGATCTCTTTTGCTCTTGCTTCTTTCGAATGCGGGCAAGGAGTTCCTTTCGCTTTGTGCCAGCGAGAGGATTTTACTTTTTCTGACGTGGCACACTACTTGCGGTCAGAGGACCCTCCTGGAAATCCGATTAAGAAGAAGAATGGTGCACATCTTTACCGCGAGGCGGTCCTTCCACATTTGGCCGTGAGACTTCGCGGCGCTAAGCTGATTAGAAAAAGGAAGGCCCAAGAGACTGGCCCCCGCAGAACCTTCGAGACTGGGTCGAGCTCGAGGTCTGTTCCTGAATTCGCCCCTTCCGCACCACTTTTGATTATCCGAGCTTGTTTGCCGATGAAGGGGTGCGAACGAAGGCTGCCCAACTGGTTCTGACTAAGCCTGGGGACTGGATACGCGAAGAGCTTGGTAAAGCTATATCTGCTGTAAGTGATTCACGATCACTTTTCATTTATATGTGTTTCATTTTATTTTTCTAATTGATTGTTTTGTTATGTAGGTCGCGTATCTATCGAATGCAACTATTGGGATGCAATCTGCGAACGACACACTCCGTTCTCAACAGGAGTACAACAATCTTGATGATAAGTATCAAACTGTCTGCAAAGAAGTGTGGTCGTTGAGAAAGACCCTACAACGGAATAAGAAGTTGGAGGAAAAAGCTGCTGAGCACGAGAAAGCGATGGCGGCGAAGAACAAAGAGTGTGCTGCGCACCTACTCCAAATTGCAAATCTTCGCCAAGACTGTGACTCCTTGAGAGAATCTGAGTCGCGTCTCGCTGCTGCCCTAAAAGAAGTTGATGGGCTGAAGACGCAGTTAAGTGCGGAAGTGGGAAATGCTATGGTTTCTGAATCGCAAATTCAGAAACTCAAAGTAGAACTTTCTGAATCCACTTCTGCCTTGAAAGATTTGGAAGATCGCTTCTCTCGGTCCACGGAGAAGTCGAAGAAGATGAAGGAAGCTCTGGACGCTTCTTCTGAAAAAGTCAAGGATTTGGAGTTCGAAGTTGATGGCCAATCTGATCAACTCCAGGACTTGAACTTTTTTGGTCCTCACGTGTTTACGAGTCTGCCCGCCAACTACATTTCAGATATTATGGCATGGCTAGAAGAACATCCTGAAGTGCAGCTGGAGCACAAGGAGGCCTTAGATAAGATCAAAAGCGATGTTCGCGAAGCGAGGAAAGAAGATTGAACTATTATTGTAATAGATTTCCTTCTATTTTTTGTAGTGGATTTATTTTTTGTGTTAATGAAACTACTTCTTTTTCTTTGCTAATGTGTTTAGAATTAAACTAGATTCATAAATCGTAACTTAGTCGCTCTGGACGTAAGTTAGATTCTTAGGATATAGGTTTAGTTGTACGAATCGTAGTTGGACTTAAACTAGATTCACAAATCGTAACTTAGTCGCTTTGGACGTAAGTTAGATTCTTTACTTAGCCACTTAGGACGTAAGTTTAGAAAAAACTCGATTTAACTAGATTCACAAATCGTAACTTAGTCGCTTTGGATGTAAGTTAGATTCTTTACTTAGCCACTTAGGACGTAAGTTTGGTCGTATGAATCGTAGTTAAACTCGATAGATGAGAGTGGTTTGATATCCACTAATTCTTGATTCGCTCGTGCAAATAAGAGTCATGGTCGCAATTGCATGTCTGAATTTGACCTATTTATTCTAACCCTGGATTTGAACCCTTGACGATGTAGTCCGACTCCTATCCTAGTGATGGAGTGACTTATTGATCCACATCAAGGCCGAAGCGACAAGATTGGATAGGATCATTAGGGCCGTAGCGACGGAATGATCTTTGTTCTACTGAGGCCGAAGCGACACAATAGATTTAGGGTATCCATACGGGTTAGAATGCGTGAATATATTTTATGATTAACATACATACTAGGAAAACTTAAAGAAAATAAACTTGATGCTTGTGAGTACTATGCGTAGTACTGCTGCATGTTGTCCGCATGCCAGGTGTTAGGAACCATCGTTCCATCCTGTCGTCGTAGGCGATAAGTTCCTGGCCTTATCTCCTCCTCAACGATGTAGGGACCTTCGAAGTTGGATGATAGTTTATTTCTTGGCCTATTCCTTTCTGTTATGCTAACTTTCCGCGTGACGAGAGTTCCTGGCAAGAAAACTTTTTTGCGCACTTGGCGATTGTTGTACCTTGATACGCTTGCCTTGTACGATTCGTTTCGCAGGTCCGCCTCGTCACGGGTTTCATCCCTTAATTCTAGCTCTGTGGCTAGGTTTTGGTCATTTGTTTGTTGGTCGTACTTCGAGATTCGATACATTGGTATACTCATCTCGATTGGTACGACCGCTTCCACTCCATAGGTCATGGCAAAAGGGGTGTTGCCCGTGGGGTTCTTACTCGTTGTGCGATATGCTCATAGGATTTCGCACAACTTGTCTGCCCAGGTCCCTTTGGCTGATTCGATTTTCTTTTTCAATCCCTGTACGATGGCCTTATTGGTAACCTCCACTTGCCCGTTTGCCTGAGGTCGGTAAACGGAGACGAAGTGGAGTTTTATATTTAGGTCCTCGCACATTCTTGAAAATTTCCCCCCTGTGAATTGTGTGCCATTGTCCGTGACAATGTCTTGGGGAACACCGAATCGACAGACTATGGAGCGGTAGATAAACTTAACTGCCGCATCCTGAGTGATTTTCGCCACAGCCTGAGTCTCGACCCACTTTGTAAAGTAATCTACTGTTACAAAGATGAATCGAGTCTGGGATGTTGAGGGGGGGAATGGTCCTACGATATCCAATCCCCACCTTGCGAACGGGATTGAACTCAGAATCGGAGTCATATCCGCGGATGGTTTCTGCTGCATGGGGTTGTGCAGCTGACATGCTCGGCACTTGCGGACGTAAGTGCGAGTTTCCAACCTTAAAGTGGGCCAGTAGTACCTTAGCCTTATGATTTTGAAGGCCAGTTCTCTTCCTCCTTCATGGAGTCCGCACGAGCCTTCGTGTACTTCCTGAAGAACCCTATCTGTATCGGGTTGGGCCAAACAGCGTCCTGTTCACTGATCGTGTTCGTGGCCTCCGCCTCGGCCCACTTCGTGAAATAGTCGACCGCTACGAATAGGAACTTCCTTCCTCTTGACACTGGTGGGAACGGCCCGACTATGTCAATTCCCCATCTTGCGAAGGGGACCGGTGTTGTTACGGCCTTCATCATGGTAGACGGCCGCCTCTGGACGTTCGAGTGCCTCTGGCATTCATCGCACCGGTCGACGATTTCTTCCGAATCCTTTATTGATTCGGTCCAGTAGTAGCCTTTCCTAGCTACTTGCTTCTCCAACGCCTTACCGCCCTGGTACGCTCCATGCGAAGGCTTTTCCGTCCTCCCGCGAGACGCACAAACCGATCGTCGGTACAGCTTGCTTTGGGCCACCACAAACCAGACCGCTCTGTTCCTTAGCTTCCTGGCCTCCATCGGGTCTGCTGGCACCTCGCCTGCCTCGATGAATCGCTTGATCGGCGTTCTCCAGTCCCCCGACGTTATTATGCCGCACACCCCGGTCGGCTTGGGGCTGCTGGCCGTCGTTGGCCGCTCTTGGTTCTCGCTCCGGATCCACCTTCCTTCCGCTTTTCCTGGGGACGCTCCCAGCTTGGCCAGCGTGTCGGACTCCCTGTTGCTCTCTCTCCCTATCTGGGAGATCCTCCATTCTTCGAGCTTGCCCAAGGCTGCTCTTGTTTCGGCCACATAGCTCGTCATTGAGTCTTCCTTGGATACAAAGTCCCCTCTAACTTGATTAGCTACCAGCCGGGAGTCCGTGTGGAAGTGCACCCTAGACGCGCCCAACGCGCGTGTTAGCCTGACTCTCGATAGGAGGGCTTCGTACTCCGCTGCGTTATTGGTCGTCCGGAACTCGAAGTGGATCGAATACTCGATCTTTTCCCCCATCGAGGTTTTTACCACGACCCCCGTGCCGCAGCCTGTATTGCTGGACGACCAGTCTACATGGGTCGTCCACCACTGCTCGTCCGTCTTCTCGCCTTTCCTCGGAGCTAGCTCGGCCATGAAGTCGGCCACTGCTTGCCCTTTGACCGCCCTTGCTAGCACGATAACCAGGTGGAATTCGCTAAGTTCCATGGCCCATTTGGTCAGTCTTCCCGAGACGTCCGGCTTTTGCAGCAATTGGAGCAGCGGGTAGGCCGTTGGGATTGTGACGGTGTGGGTGTGAAAGTATGGTTTCAACCTTCGGACTGCCGAGACCACCGCTAGGGCCAGTCTTTCGATTTCTGGGTATCTCTCCTCCGCTCCTATCAGCGACCGGGAGTGGTAATATACTGGCTTTTGCACGCCCTCCGCCTCCGAGATCAGTACTGCGCTGACGGCCGCGTCCGAGCATGCTACGTACATGGTAAGTGGTTCCCCCCTTGTTGGGGGGCGGAGCGTTGGCAGGCTCGAAAGCTGGAGCTTGAGTTCTCTGAAAGTCGCCTCGCATTCGTCCAACCATACCACCCTGGGTCCTGGGTTCCTTAACAGTTGGAAGAATGGCCGTAAGCGGTCCGCCGTTCTTGGCAGGAACCTGCTTAATGCCGCCACCCTTCCGTTCAGCTTCTGAACTTCTTTCAGCGTCCGTGGGGGTTCATAGCCATAACGGCCTCGACCTTTTCTCCTCTTGGCTTTATCCCTTCGGGCGTGATTCGGAAGCCCAGAAAGTGCCCCTCCTTGACCCCGAACGTGCACTTTTTTGCCTTTAGCTTGAGCCCTGCTTTTCTGACGTTGGCGAAGGTCTCCTCTAAGTCGGCTATGTGTGTTCTGGTCTCCTTTGACCGGACGAGTATGTCGTCCACGTACACCTCCGCGTTCCTGCCTATCTGCGCCTCGAACACCTTGTCCATTAGCCTCTAGAACGTCGCCCCGGCGTTGCGGAGGCCGAAAGGCATTACTTTAAAACAGAATGTGCCCATCTCTGTGATGAACGACATCTTCTCCTCGTCCTCCCGATCCATGGGCACTTGGTTGTACCCCGAGTGCACGTCCATGAAACTCAGCATCTCGCACCCGGAGCTCTGGTCTACCAGCCGGTCTACCGACGACAGTGGGTAGCTATCCTTGGGGCACGTTTTGTTGAGGTTGGTGAAGTCAACGCATATCCTCCACCCCGCATCTGCCTTTCTCACCATTACCACGTTGGACAGCCAGGCGGGGTAACGCACTGGGCGAATGAAGCCCGCTTAGAGGAGCTTCTTGACCTCCGTCTCCGCCGCCTCCCTTTTTTCCGCCCTTAGCGGGCGTAGCTTTTGCCTGACGGAGTGGGCGCCCGGGGCTACCGCGAGCTTGTGCTCTGCCAGCGTCCTAGGGACGCCGCTCAGCTCCCCCAGCTCGTCTGTAAACAGGTTCTCGTTCCTCCTGAGGAGCTGCTCTAGCTCCCCCTTGAGGTCCTGCGGAAGGTCCCTTCCTACTCGTACCTCGCTCCGACCGAGGCCCATTTGGGTCGTGTGGGATGCTGGCGCTGGCCTCGTGACGTGCTCCCGCATCGAATGCGGTAGGCCTTCGTCTGACGCCATCACTTCGCCGACCGAATTGAAGTAGCACTCGCGCGCATTCTTCTGGGACCCCATGACTGTACACACTCCTCCTTCGGTTGGGAACTTAAGGCATTGGTGGAGCGACGACATTACTGCCTGGAAAGCGTGCAGCACCGCCTTTCCTAGGATGGCATTGTATCCGGACGTGAAGTTTACGACTGTGAACATGACTTCGACTGTCCTTGCTTGAACGGTCGACCCAAGGTGACCGGGATGGATATTGTTCCCGCCACCGGGACTTCTAACTGCCCGAATCCTCTGATGGGGGCCCGGCATGGGAGTAGGTCCGTGCAGGCCAGGCCGAGGTCGACAAAGGCGTTCCAGTACAGTACATCTACAGACGGCCCTTTGTCCACCAGAACCCTGTGCAGTCGTACGTTGGACTTGTCTCCCCTTTGGAAGATGGGGGTTATGACTAGAGAGTCGTCGTGGGGCGTGGTGACGTCCTTCATGTCGTCCTCCGTGAACGAGATCTCCATGTTCGTTCGCGGGCGCTTGGCCCCTATCGTCCGGTCTACGTCGGACGCGTATCGCCGCCCCTCCCATGGGTCGTCGCCTCTTGAAGCCCCTCCTCCTGCGATGGTGAGGATGTCCCCTATTGCTTTGTCCGCCGGCTCTTGCTTCGGCACTTGGTGCCTCGTAGGTATTACCATCGGACGCCTTGCTGCCGGGGCGGGGGGGGCTCCGGTTGCGGGTTTCATTTTGTTCAAAACCCTTGCCAGGTTCAGGCATTCGGCTGTCATGTGGCCGTTATCTTCGTGATATTCACAAAATCTGCGAGTGTTCTTGAACGCCGTTGTATCCATCCTCATTGGCCTCAGTAGGGGTAGGGTTCTCGTTCCGCTCAACGTGAGGAAGACCTGCCTTTGATTCTCCGCCGGGGTAGGGCCTACTTCCCTTCGTCCCGCCCCTGTCGAGGTGCCGGTCCTGTATGCGGTCGCCTGTGGGGCAGCCGGGGGCTTGGCCTGCAACTGTTGATGCTGAGGTTGGCTCTGCTGCTAATGTCCCCCCGTGTTTGCGGGGGTGCCCTTCCCCCTCTGTTGTCGCCTGCACTCCTGGATCTTCGCGCCCAGGTAGTCTTCCACGTTACACTCTCCGTGGGATCTTTCCATGGCCTCGGCGAAGGTGCTCGGCGGCTTTCGCACCAGATCCCCCACGAAGTAGGTGGGTCGGAGGCCGTTTGTGAGGGCGTATAGCACCACTTCTTCCGAGATCCCCTCGATCTTCTGCAACTCACTCGCGAACCGATCCATGTATGCGCGCGTGCTCTCTGACTCTCCCAGCGCGATGGTACTGAGAGTAGCTTTGATTTTTGGCCTCCTTCGACGGTGCGCGAAGGCCGCCCGGAACACCGCCACCAGGCCCTCGTAGGTGTGCACGGACCCTGTCGGTAGCGTCCTATACCAGGCTATCACGTCGCCCGTCAAGGCCCTGCGGAACATCCGACACCAGATGTCCTTCCTGCTCGTCCTGTCCTCCATGTTGGTCTTGAACGAGTGTAGGTGATCCTCCGGGTCTGTATCGCCCTTGTAGTATGGGATCTTCGGGGCCCTCCAGCCCGAAGGGTTTCTTCGTCTAGCAGGTATTGCGCTAGGGCTTCTCCGCCGTCTCCCCCTATTGCTGGTGCCGCAATGGCTCTCGGGGCCTCCGTGGGTGTGGTATCACTCCCGGGTCCTCCAACCGGGGGGGCCGGTCCGTACATTGGGTCACCGCCTCCGCCCCGTCCGACTCTAGGGTGTGGGGGGTCACCGTGAGCTGGTGTACCTGCTCCTGCAGTTGGCGCTGGCTCTCCTGTAGAGTAAATATCAGTTCCACGAGCTGCATCCTCTCTCGCTTGCTCTCCCTTTCCACGCGCTCCCTTCGCCGGAGCCTCTCGTGCTCCCTTTCCCTTTTCTCTCGGGACCGCGTACTCCTATCCCTGGGTGGGGATGCCGGCCCGCTACGCCGACTCCTTCTAGGCGACTCCCACCCGTACCTTATTTCCTCGAACTCCATGCGTAACCTCTCTTCCTGGGCGTCCCACTCCTCGTTGGCCTTTACCTCCTCCGAGTACCGGTCGCGGGAGTGGTGCCGCACCGGCCGGTACTCCACTGCTGCTCGCTCATGTCGCTTCGAGCATTCCCCTACTTGATATTCGCTTCTTGTCATCCTCCTCTTCTCCGATTATCGCGCGTCTGTTTCACGTCAGGTTCACCACTGTTGGTGTGTGGGCTCGTCGGAGTAAGCTCACAACCGCAACTTAGTACAAGTATACCTCTTGGAATTATCAACCCCCTTTCCTGTTGGACCAGGGGAGGTATTTATAGCCCTCCACCGTCGTCCTCGGGCCTCGTGGGCTCGTGCGTTGGGCCCGCCCACTCGCCCGGGCCGCCGACAAGCCTTGTTCGGTCCATGGGCCGCGGTCCGCAGTCCATAGTACCAACAGTTAATAATTTAAACCCATCAAATGAAGCCGGAAGTGTTATTTTGCAGAACGTGAGTTCTAAAGTGATCAGCTTATCGAAACGAAAGGTAGCAGAATGAATCAAATACTCTGTAGTAAATTTCAATACAAGTTGTTGAACAGATGCAACGACCAAATAATCCAGCCATAAATCTACTTCTGAGTTAATAACTTTACTACCACTGTTGTCAAATTTAAACATTCGAATGTCACCTCTGTGAAGAAAAAGAATTCGATGAACTTTACTCAGATATATTCTCGTGAATAATGGTTCCCGTTCTTTAAAACTGGAAAATGAATCGCTATGAAATATAAGATCTGACATCGATCTCCACTTGTATCTCCATCCCTTTGATAAGAAGCTCGTGCTTATGGCATCTCTTATTGGCAAGCTCCCAAGAATTTTGTTTATGGCTTGTTCAGGCAGAAAACTGATCCTATCTTTTCCTGTTTTCAACTTTGGCACTTGAAATTCTTTCAAACGATAACGTTCAATCAGAATATCACCCATTTTTCTTTCACCAAATGTTATTTTCTCCCAATCTATCTCTATGTTAGATACTTCAAGCAACGGTGCCTTCCCAAGAATATATTCAATGAATCTCAATTCCTATTTTGGTCCCTGAACATTGATTATATCAAAGACTTTGAGATTATCGAAACTTTAGGAGGAGAAGTTAAGTTGATCGTTCCAAAACTCATCTGATGTAGACAAAGATGTTCCATCTAAATTGATTACGAATATTTCAAGATAAGTTAACGACGGACTGTTTTTGAGGATGCAAAAAACAAACAATGGAGAAAAAACAACTTCCTTAAACTGCAAATATTAAACAAAACATTAAATGGAAGAAAAATTTAAAAAAAATATATAAATCATCAATGGAGAAAAAATATTTGTAACTTAATGTGACAACGCCTATTCAAAAAGTTTTTTTTACCTCTACTTCCACACCCAAGCCTAATCACACTTTCTCACTCACCGTCTTGTTTTTTCTTCGCCGGCGATTTTCTCCTCCTCTTCACTATCTCGTTGTCGTTCTTCTTCATCCGTCGCCAGACATCTCAGCAGTTGTGACGATTTTGACTCCGTGCTTCTCAACAGTTCTCACAATCGATCTCCGTCAACAGTCTCCTCTCACCCCCCGTAGTCCCCTCCGTCGACCGCTCCAACGCACATTGTTTTCTCCAGTCTTGTGAGTTTTTGACAAACCCATTTGTCACATCTTATCCCTATATTTACATCATCATCTTCTTCTCCATTTCGTTGAAGAAAACCATCGTTGTCTCTTCACCAAATGCTATTGTCTTCCAATCTATTTTTATGTTAGACACTTCAAGCAACGGTGCCTTCCCAAGAATATATTTAATGAATCTCAATTCTGATTTTGATCCGTGAACATTGGTAATATCAAATTCTTTGAGATTATCGAAACTTGAGAAAGAGAAGTTACGTTGATCATTCCAAAACTCATCTGATGTAGACAAAGATGTTCCATCTTCTTCAAGATGTTCACACTGTAAGAATAAATGGTGAAATCAGAAATTGAATAAAAAAGAAGTCATTTAAATATAAAAAATGTTTAGTGAAAGCTAAATTGATTACAAATATTTCAAGATAAGTTAACGATGGGCAGTTTTTGAGGATGCAAAAAACGATGGAAGTTTCTTTGGAGCAGTTCAAATTCACACCAAGATGAAGTGTTTTCAATTTGTTGAATGTCATATTTTCAATCATCAATGGAGAAAAAAGAACTTCCTCAAGCTGCAAATATTAAACAAAACGTTAAATGGAAGAAAAAATAAAAAATTTATATAAATGAAAATCAAACAGATTAATAAATAAATTACCACAGACTTCCTATTTTCAGAACTCCAAAAGCTAAGATAGTCAACATTTGAAAGACTGTTATCATAGAGAATATTAGTGAAATCATAGAGAAATTCACTAGGATTCAACATAAGATCGACATAAGTCATCATTCTAGTCTCTTTAAATTCCAAATATGATAAGAAACCATTAATTGTCAATTGCCGCCGGAGATTAGGAGCGTGCAATATCAGTCTTTGTGGACAACTTAAAAGCATTCGGGTATCCAAAACCTCCAGAAGTGGGCATAGATTGATCAAAGTCTCAAGTGTATTGACGTTTTCAAATGTGATGGAGTGAAGATTGGTTAATAATAAGTGGGCGATAATGGGTACTGACCAACTCACTCTATCAGCAAAGGAAGCACTTTAATTGTACAATTTTTGATTGATTACACGCAACCATGGTTAGATTACAAAACAATCCAGACAGACCCCATCTTTCATTAAGTTGGCAAGGTCATACATGAGCTCCAATTGTTTGAGATGATGTGAAAATACAGTTATATAAGTGTGGATTTATAATTAAGATGATGGGGAAACATATATAATTGAGTTGGTAAACTCAATTTATGTCAGTGTGGAGGCTAGGAATAGTTATAAACATGTGAATACGTACGTGATAAACATATAGTTATAGAAATACAAAATATTACATTAAAGTGAAAAAATGGGCGATCACAGAAACGTCTTAAATCCGAAATTCCAGTACTTTTTAACCCAAAATTTCCAGTACTTCTTAAACCCATATTTTCAGTACTTCTTAAACCCAAAATTAACCCACACAAAACGTCGGATCCGATCACAGAAGATCGTCCAACAGAGAGTCGGAGAAGTCGACAAGCCCTCCAAACCAGTCGTCACCATCGAACCCACCAGTGTTGCCATCCATTGCAGCATATGTCGTTGTCAGAGCTTTTTCGAAAAACATCGGGTGGTCGAAGTTCATGAAATCATCGAACAAAGGAATATCGAGAGGCATACAGTTTAAATCTTCGAAATTCATAGACCCAAAATTTTCCACCACCATCTCAGATTGTATCACCGTCTCCAGTTCTGGTTCCGGCACCGGTGGTTCTTGCTTCGGGTCAATCTTCTTCTACATCCGTCTTTCTCTAGAACCGGTTCTTGCTTCGTGTTATCGTAACAGAGGACGGATGTAGAAGAAGATTGACCCGAAGCAAGAACCACCGGTGCCGGAACCAGAACTGGAGACGGTGATACAATCTGAGATGGGGGTGGAAATTTTTGGATCTATGAATTTCGGAGATTTAAACTGTATGCCTCTCGATATTCCTCTGTCTGATGATTTCATGGACTTCGACCACCCGATGTTCTTCGAAAAAGCTCGGACAACGACATCTTCTGCGATGGACGGCAATACTGGTGGGTTCGATGGTGACGACTGGTTTGGAGGGCTCGTCGACTTCTCCGAATCTTTATTGGACGATCTTCTGTGATTGGATCCGATGTTTTGTGTGGGTTAATTTTGGGTTTAAGAAGTACTGAAAATTTGGGTTTAAGAAGTACTGGAAATTTTGGGTTTAAGAAGTTCTGCAATTTTGGGTTTAATACGTTTCTGTGATCGCCCATTTTTTCACTTTAATGTAGTATTTTGTATTTCTATGACTATATGTTTATCACGTACATATCCACATGTTTGTAACTATTCCTAGCCTCCACACTGACATAAATTGAGTTTACCAACTCAATTATATATGTTTCTCGTCATCTTAATTATAAATCCACACTTATATAACTATATTTTCTCATCATCTCAAACAATTTGAGCTAGTGTGTGACCTTGCCAACTTAATGAAAGATGGGGTGTGTCTGGATTGTTATGTAACCTAACCATGGTTGCGTGCAATCAATCACAAATTGTACAATTAAAGTGCTTCCTTTGCTGATCGAGTGAGTTGGTCAGTATCCATTATCGCCCACTTCTGGAAAATGAATCGCTATGAAATATAAGATCTGACATCAATCTCCACTTGTATCTCCATCCCTTTGACGAGAAGCTCGTGCTTATGGCATCTCTTATTGGCAAGCTCCCAAGAATTTTGTTTATGGCTTGTTCAGGCAGAGAACTGATTCTATCTTTTCCTGTTTTCAACTTGGTAATCTTTAACTTTTCTGCCATTGCCATAAGTATGAAAACAGTAAAATAAATCAAATATATATATATACAATGGGTTTCAGGTGCGGCCGCACCTGAAACTAAATATGACCCATCGCCGGATGGATCGTAATCATAATCCAACGACGGTGGCGAGATGCGACCGCAATGAATTTCCCCTGTTTTCCAAGGTGGACAAACGGTTGGATCTCATCGGCGAGAACCACTTCAAACGCTCGTCCTAATAAGATCGATTTCTAGATTATTAATTATTATAAAGAAAAAAGAATCTAACAGTAAAAAAGGAAACTTCGGTACATGCTAAAAATATGATGTTTATGGCCTGTTCAAGCAGAGAACTGAACCTGTCTTTTTGTGTTTCCAACTGGATAATCTGCAACTTTTATTCCATTGCCAAAAGTCTGAAACTGAAAAGGAAATGAAACATATATAAAAGATCGATCTGTAAATTATTAAAACATATATAAAAATAAATACTAAATAAAAAACTCTGGTTGATTTGATGATCGACTAACACTAAACAAAAATAGGAATGCTAAAAATTAAACAATAAACATACTAAAAATATGATGCTTTCTTCCCACCAGCTTCGAGAAGAGCAGAAAACAAAGCCGGTGATGAGAGCTAGAACAGGATGCCGGTGATGGGAGAAAATAGTCGATGTGATAAGAATGCTGGAATCCGAAATACGGTGGCCTTGTCCAAGATTTAGAGCTGGAATCCGGTGAATGAAAGTGTATTGGAAAATGGGGGACAACGGGACAAGGGTTTAATTTAGGGTTTTAGGATTTGGTAAATTTATTTAAACTATCCTAAAGTAGAAAGTATTTATAAACTATATAATATATCCATCATTTCATCCCTATTCTAAATATAAAAGTAGAAAACTAATTGATAATTCTTATACAATTATACTCTTGATGATACCCTCCCCAGCCCAAAAGATCAGGACCATCAGACCCAATTCTGTCCGGCCCAATAAGCCTACACGGTCCAATGGACTGAGTCTGTTAGGTTCAAAAAGGTTTACGGATGATATTTAGAGGGGATCTTTTACTATTTTGGAGAAAACACGTTGTATTTACGAAAGATGGTATAGTGTAATACTTATAATTTTCTTCATTTTTCCTGAAAGATAATATTTACAATTCCTTATTTTAAACCAGATTTTGATTTCAGCAACTCTAGAGTTTGAGAAAGAGGATGACATTGACGGTCGTGCCACACTTCTGCAGATAATGCTTGTTCAAAGTTCTTTTTTATCTTGATATGGCAGAGAACTCCTACAGTATTGGCTATTGCCATTGGCCCATTGAGTATGCATCTATTTTTCTGGATGGGAAATCAGGAGGAAAAATAGGTGGTGGATTTTTCGTGGTTGTTCGACCATTTTCATGGCGGATTTCGTCAGGAGGAAAAAGGTTTACGGATGATATTTAGAGGGGATCTTTTACTATTTTGGAGAAAACATGTTGTATTTGCGAAAGAGGGTATAGTGTAATACTTATAATTTTCTTCATTTTTCCTGAAAGGCAATCTTTACAATTTCTTATTTTAAACCAAATTTTGATTTCAGCAACTCTAGAGTTTGAGAAAGAGGATGACATTGACGGTCGTGCCACACTTTTGCAGATAATGCTTGTTCAAAGTTCTTTTTTATCTTGATATGACAGAGAACTCCTACAGTATTGGCTATTGCCATTGGCCCATTGAGTATCATCTATTTTCCTGGGTGGGAAATTAGGAGAAAAAATAGGTGGTGGATTTTTCGTGGTTGTTCGACCATTTTCATGGCGCATTTGGTCGTGGCAAACTTTTCTTTAAAATTAGTAATGTCCCATCACCCAAAGGATGGGTCATGACCTCTTTTCCCGTAATCTCATAATAGAGAAGAAAATATATAAGAAATACAAGTTAGAGTAAAAGATGTAGTTTTCTTTGGTTTAAATCCTAAATAATTATTTGGGTTAAGGTCTTTGTGTAGAATTTAAATTGTTGATACAGTAATTATATTTTAATCATGTTAATTTAAACCCTAATTACAATCTTAATCCATAAGGTGCATGAAATTAGTCAAGATTAGACCTAACTCCAATCAGTCAAAAAATTATTTGAGTCAAAGGTCTAAGTCAAAGTTAAAATTGAAATTAGAACAATTGCATTATAAACCTTGAATATTATTTTTTTCTTCTAACATTTTATTCAAGGTACAATATTTCATGGGGACAAAACATTATACATCATGTAGCTTCTCAAGAGACAAAAGATAACTTGATGAACTTGTAATCCATCACATCAACTAAAAGAGAAGAAACATTCAAAGACAAGTTTTGAACTCATGTGAGGAATCAATGAGTCATTCATTGAAGATCCAAAGGTGGACAAGTGATGACCAAGTCTATAAATAGAGAGGTATCCCCCCCATTTTCGTCCACCACACTTCAAGCACTTCAAAGAGCTTTCACTCCACATTTAAGATCTCCAAAGTGTTCATAGCTTCCAAGCTTCCAAAGTTGCTCAAGTTCCTAGCTTTCAAAAGCTTCAAAAGCTCTCTAACTTCTTCTTCTATTTCTCTTGTTCATCTTAACAAGTAAGAAGTTTTGTGTGCTCAATATTCCACTCCTCTAACCATCTCTTGTGTGTGTCCACTTTGGTTAAGAGGTTTGCCTCAATATCACCAAAGTGTGGGAGAAGGTTTTGAGCTCATCCTTAAAACTCTAAGTTTGGTTTTATAGAGTTTTCTGAAAAACTCTGAGATTGAATCTAACTTGAAAGATTCTAAGGTCCTAACCTACCTGCAAAGGTTGAGAGATTTTTAAGAGTTTCCTTGATACTTTAAAGTGTGAGTCTATCCGTAAATGACTGGTTCCTAAACGAAGTTAGTCTTAAAGTTTAGAGAGGTTTTTAAGAGTTTCTTTAATACTCTAAGATGTGAGTCTACCTGTAAAAGACTGGTTCCTAAGTGAAGTTAACCTTAAAGCTTAGAGAGGTTTTTAAGAGTTTCCTTGATACTCTAAGATTTTGCCATAACCTTTAGGCTAGTGAACTCCATGTTTTATCGGGACTGGATTAACCCTTGTTTGGGTGAACCGGTATAAATTCTCTTGTATTGCTCGTTGTTAATTTTAGCTTTATTTATCTTCTAAAAACAACTAAACAACACTTAACTAAAAAGGATCACTCTTCCAGTTATCTGGTCAAAGAAGTAGGGAAGATAAGATAAAACTGAGTAGAACAATTACTGGACCATGGATCCTACTCTGCGACTTCAACGAGATCAGAAGTAGGGAAGATAGGATAGGAGAACATGCCGCAGTCTCTATGCCAAACATAAGGAGATTCAACCAAGCAGTAGACAATGCATGTCTGCAAGAGATCTTCATTCTAGGCAACCCAACAACATGGACAAATAAAAGGGTAGGAGAGCATATGATCAACAGTAAGATCGATAAGGGTTTTGGAAATGTTGGACTTTTTAATCTATGGCCCGATATGAGGTTGGACAGCCACCCTGGGGACACGTCCGACCACTGTAGTTTGACCATCGATCTTAGAATCGTTCAAGAGAAGAAAAAGCCTTTTAGGTTCACCAACTCATGGCTTAAAAAAGAAGAATTACAAGGGATAGTCAGAGATGTTTGGCAGATTCAGGTATAGGGGACTCCAATGTATATATTCACCAAGAAGCTAAACAATGTGCAGAGGGTACTTAAGAGGTGGAAGACATGAGAGGACCAAACAAGGTGGAGAATCGTCCAGGATGAGAAAGAGATCCAAAAGAATAAGAGCTTATTGGAGGAAAGCCCATTTGATGAAACAATACATAAGCGGCTACAAGGGTGTGTCAGAAACTTACAGACCCTAATACTAGGGGTGAGCAGGGACGGGGATGAGGCGGGGATTGCGTTCCCCGGTCCCAAAATTCGTCCCCGTACCCGGTCATTTCGGGGATCCCCAGTCAAAATATTATTATTATTTATTATTATTATTATTTTAAACAGTAATTTACTAAAAATACTATAGTATGTTATATCGTTTATCGTATAATAATTTATAAAAACCCTAAAAATAACCAAAGTCAAACAAAGACAATCTGATATACTGAAATCGTCCATCCTTTTATTAATTAATATTTAATAAAAAAGATCATAAGAATTAAGGGTACGGTGGAACAAGCGGCGGAACAAGAATGTCTTTTGTCTTACCTTAGTTATTTCATTTAAACAAGCGGTTAATACAGTAATACCTTAGTTATTTCATTTAAAAAAAAATTGACATACGACAGCTTACCTTAGGACAGCGGTGGAACAAGATGTCGGCGCTCGAAAGTGGAACAAAGTTACAAGAATAAGAACGAGATTAATTTGATTAGGTTTAACTTTTAAGTTTTTAATTAGGAATTTAGGATATAGATTTAATTTTACAATTTTAAATATAAATTTATCTATCTAATATATTGTATAAGATTATTTATATAAATTATACCCTATAAATTTTTTTATAAGGTATATATGCAATTTTCTCCGGGTACGGGGATTTCGACTGGGAACGGGGATTTTTCTGCTTCGGGTAGGAAAATCATCCCTTTCCCCGTACTCGCCCGTCCGGGTACGGGGAATCTCACCCCTACCTAATACAGGTTCAAGAGGAGGATGCAAGACAGAGGAGTAGGGCGTATTGGCTCCAACTCGAGGATAAAAACACCAAATTTTTCGCAGTCATGACGAAACAAAGAAAAACCCTTAACTCTCTATATAGGATGTTAAGGCCCAATGGGAAGGTGATGGTTTCAAGAAGCGAGATGGAGGAGAAGACACTAGAGCACTTCCAAGCCTTATATGCTGAGGGTAGGGAGAGTTTGAGAAGCACAGTCATAGACCAGCAAAACTCAGACCTAGAGGAAGTACCTACATACGAAGAAGTTAAGAAGGTAGTTATGGATTTGAACCCATACAAGAGCCCTGGCCCGGATCACTTCAATGGAGATTTTTTTAGAGCTTTTTGGAGTATCATGGACAAGGATCTTGTAAAGGTAATATAATCTATTTTCTTAGACGATCCCTTCATAAGACAAACTAACGCGACCTTTGTGACCCTAATCCCAAAGATCAAAAACCCAACGAAGAAAAATTCGCGATTACGACGGGATATCGTAATTCGATAGTCCCACAGACGGCGCCAGCTGATGAAGCACGGAATCTGCTACCAGTAGGCTCGCGGAGTTGTGAGGAGGGCCGGAGGCTTTGGAATCCACGACGCGCGCTCTACGTCAATGTACTTGCAGAAGTGGAGGGGAATTGGCGACTCTCTTGGGAGTAGGCGATTCGGGCTCCTTGGATTGCTCTAGTGTGGTGTGGTCAAGTGGGAATGACTTGGGAGTAGAGGACCCCCAATGACCCCTTTTATAGGGTCCTGGGGGACGTTTCCCCATTCATTAGTGTGGGGCCCACTCTATTATGGTGCCCAATTAAGGGTGCCATAATAACGTGGGCCTTCCAAGTAACGGTTGGGAATCGGCGACTCAGGTATGGGAGTCGCCGATTCAGAGGTGGAGTCGCCGACTTCCCATGAGCTAGTTTGACAGTCTACCAGAACTGACCACGAGGCCTAGAGTCGGCGATTCACCCCTAGAGTCGGCGACTTGGTAGTCTCAGTCGGCGATTCCCAGGTGTTGCCTTAAGTACTTGACGTAGACACTTTCTCCGCATTTGTGGAACTCTCCAGGGGTCCGGCATAAAGCGATGGAACCCTAGTCCTTGTCGAAGGGCGTTGCTGGGAGTGACTGACGTAATCAGGCATGTCTCACCAAATACCACATACAAAATACTGTCTAAGGTCATAACAAACAGATCCGTCCGAGTGGTAGAGACCTTGGTCGATAACAATCAAATTATCTTCCTCCCAGGCAGATTGATTAGTGACAACTATCTCTTAGCAACCGAAATGATAATAGGGTTTAGGAGGGCAAATGGAGGGGCAAATGCGGCTATAAAGTCCACCTTACAAAAGCTTTCGACACTTGTAGTTGGGAAACGATAGAGAACACCCTACTAGAACTAGGATCCAACCAAAAGATCATCAGGATCATAATAATGTGTATAACTACATCATCCCTATCATTTTTGGTGAATGGATCACCAACCCCACAGATCTTATCCAAGAGAGGAATAAGACAAGGGGATCCCCTCTCCTCCTACATCTTCACAATACTAATGTAGAATTTGACAATTCTCATCAATATGAGAGGGTGGGGAGGAAACAGATAAGCACCTTTAAGAAACACAACGTTATGAGGATCTCCCATTAGGTCTACGCAGATGACCTCCTAATCTTCTGCAAAGCCAAAAAGGAATTCTTCAAATCCATAAATGAGGTGTTTATGATATTTGAGTCAAAGACAGGACTTAGGGTAAGCGAGGCAAAGAGTGAGATCTTTTTTTCAAACTCAACCAAGGGTAGAGAAGAACTGTTGACCCATCTAAGGTTCAGTGAAGGGACCTTTAATTTCCAACCAAATACCTAGGGTTACCTCTTTTACCCAGGATTCTATATCAAAAGGATTGCACTCCTTTGATAGATCGGGTTAATGGGATGGTAGAAGGGTGGAAGACAAGACTGTTGTCCTATGTAAGGAGGGTGCAACTGTTCCATTGGAGAATAATGTGCATATTCAACTACTGAAATATGTTCAGTAGGCTACCAGAAGAAATACTTAAGGACTTGCAATCCATTTCATATAGGTAGATATAGAACGGGAAGCAAGACTTTACTTGGGTTCAAATGACATTATCCAAGAAGGAGAGTGGCCGATGAGATGCTTCTTAAAATCAATAGAGGCAGCTAGGATAACCATGTTGGGAAGGATCTGGTCAGCTCAGGACTCTATCTGGGCCTCATGGATGAAAGAGAGGTATGTTAGGGGAAGGGGCCTTAGGGATATAGATAAACATCGAAGAGTAGATTCCACCCTATGGGCTGGAATAATAGATAACAAATACAAGATAGATAATGTAATATTCTGGAAAAATTAGGGGTCTTAATAGTAAAAGAAAATCCTAATTACAGGAGCAAAACTTGGGAAATTTTAGCTAAACTAGGGCAGGACTAGAGCAACTCAGCTTAACTGATTGGGTTAAGGTCAATTAGGCTGGGCCTAATTAAATTTAATAAGTAGGTTAGTCAAGTATGGATGAGGCCTAAGTGGGACTGAACTTAAGTAAATAAAATCTAGTGGACCTATTCGAATAGGGCTGAATCTAAATGGTTTAATTAAATAAGAAAATAAATAAGATTTTAATGTAAGGGTAAATTAGTCAATTAGATAAAAAAATGTTTTTTTAAAATATAAGGGCAATAAGGTCAAAAGAATATTCTTAATTAATTTCAAATTAAGGTTAAATTAAAGGGGCAAACATCACATGCGACATACATCTTATGCGACATATGCGACGTATGGATGTCAGCCATCGGATGTGATAGATGACTCTCAGCCGTACGTTTGTTATTTATGTTGGGTATTTAAAAATAGTCGTTACATGCTGGATAAAAGAATGTTCTCTGACCATTTAATAGCTCTAGCTAGTAATTGTAGTTGTAGTAGCTGTTTTGTAAGTAGTTGTAGTCGTCGTATAGTCACATCAATCAGTTGTAGATATTTAGTTTTTTTTTGAAGCACTTGTTCATCCAGACCGGCGTATGTTGACATTGAAAGCACGATAAAGACTAGGGTTTTACTCTCATTATCTTCTTCCCATTTTCTTCATTCCATTTTCTGCCATCGGAGTATAAGGGTTTTGGAAACTGTCGGCCGGTGACTTCTTGGAGGAGGACATTGACGACGTTGGTTTGTTAAAGGACGGTGGTTTCTTGGAGGAGCACAGTACTTTCGGTATTTTTTTTTGGGTTTCTTGGAGGACATTCTTCCTTCTTCTTATTATTTGATGTTTTCGTTTTTCTTCCCATATGTTTGGTAGTATCTCCTTATTCTTATGTTGTCTTTTTTCGATTTCCTTTATCTTGTTCTTGTCTGTTTTCGATATTCTTTTTTTTTTTGTATTTTTTCTTCTTCTTTGTCGTTTTTATGTCCCACTATTCTTTTTTACTTCCATATTATGTGGGGTGTGATTTAGGGTCGAATAGTATAAGTTGAAAATGTGATTTAGGTAACAGTAATTATTTTCATTCTGTAAAAGTAAAACCCCCCCAAATTTTTACCTATAATCCAGTATGATTTGGGGATGACAAATGTGGAGTATTTTTGTTATCGATGTGGAGTAAGGTTTTTTTTCTTCTGAAAATAAGTATTATTCTGATTAGGGGAGTCGTTATTTTCCCTTCGTGTTATATGTTTTTTTAATTTGAAAGCCGACGTATTCTTGATGTTTTTCCCTTGGTGATATATGAATATTCTATTTTGTTTTGTATTCTCTGTTTTCGATAATGAGTATTTGGTTTTCTTCTTATTGAATCATGTAGAAGTCTGAATGGTAACAATTTTTTTTTCAAATGCATAGTAACGATGGTATCAGAGTAGTAGTATTTATGATAATAGTGTGGTTGTTTTTTAATGTGAAATCAGTAGTATTTTATTCTGTATTTCTTTCAGTATTATTTTGTAGATATGAATTGATGTCTTCTTTCAGCTGTTCAATTTGTTAAATAATTTAAAAAATGGGAGGCACATTTGGTAAGGAGAAATTAGGACCAAATGATTTTGTGGGTAAGGAAGTGACATTGGAGAATCATCCAAAACAGATCATTCATTATTTTTCCGATGAGAGAATTAAGAAAATATGCCAGGGAATTAGTGACACATTAGATTCCATACATCCTAGTGATCCCAATAATTCATGTATAGATGTGTCAAAAAATATGCAGTTAGTCCCATATAAGAAGACTGTGATTGAAGTACCTGAATTGCCATGTCCTGATGTTCGTATTGATGAGAGGACGAAAGAAAAATCGACCACTATAGATTGTGCCCATGATCCACCCTTGAGTCCCCTAGATTTCAACTCTTTGAGTCCACTACATCCTCCACATGAAAAGTCACCCGACTTAGAAGTTGTCATGGATAAATTCAAGAGTATCCCTAAATCCCCTTTTGTTGATATGAATCCTTTTAGCTCCCTAGGGTCCATCTCTTTGATATCGTCGTCGACCAACAAAGACGAAGATTGTACTATCGTAAAGTGTTCGAAGAAAAAGAAATATCCATCGTCGTCCGATAAATCTGTTTTTATCAGAACACTACGTTCTGGGAAAATATTTTTTTCAGACGCAGATGACATGTCTAGGAAGTCTAATACAGTCCATGGACCCTCGAAAAGGAAACGTAAGGTGGTATCACGTAAAGTGATTATTGAAAAAAAATATAAGGGAAAGGGTAAAGCTCTTATGATAGAATCTGAATCTTCGGAAGCAGAAAACGAGTCTCTGCATACACCTAGTCAGTATCATGTGAATTGTATAAATTTCTTATAAATATTTGTTCAAATATTGATCAATATTTGCAATTTGTTACAGTTGAAATTCAATTAGAGGAGCTGCGTGATCAAGAAATCGGAGGGTTGCAAAATAATTATAAATATAATTTGAATAATGAATTGACTTTGTGGTATTAATTATAAATAATGTGGTCCATGTAGCTGGGAGTGATTCTGACGAGGACGACGAGGACTACAACATGAATATGGATATGGATATGATGGAAGATGAAATACCAGACGATACGCCACTAAATCAATATATCCCGACGAAAGATCTGAAGAGAAAAGCTAATGAGAGTCCAAAAGGTATTAGGCAGTATTTATTGTAAAATATAGAATTTTATATGATTTGTTAATTATCTAATAATTACAGCTCAGAAGAGGAAGAAAAGGAATAAGAAGACAGAGAACAATGTTGTCTACGTAGACCTGCCTCAGAGTGTGTTCCTGAAGACATACGTCCGTGGAGCAAAGAATAGTACATCTATTATTTTGAATAATGTTATCGTTGTTAAAATGCTAAAAAAAAATTTACATTGTTTCCATATAGGTCACTGCCTCATACAAAACAGATGCTGCTATTACAGTTACATGAATGCCTTCTTACTAGTGAAGGATCTTTTACCAGACGAATTCTTCGCTTGTATCAAAAGTTTAGGATTTGGTCATTTCTTGAAGGATGTGGAGGTCGTCGTGAATCCATTTCATTTAGACGACCTCGTCGGAAGATACATTGGTGACCATAAATTTGCTTTGAAAGACAAGGTGTTAGAAATGACTGTATGCGATGTAGGACACATCCTAGGGCTTCCTTCCAGAGGGGCTTCAATATGTATCGATAAGGAGGATGAGATTAATTATTGGACACCGATTTGGGAGAAATATTTTAATGAAAGACAAGTAACAAAGTATGCGACTATTTGAATTTATATTTCAATTTTATTGTGTGGTCATTTTCAAGTTATTTTTTTTGCAGTTAAACGATAAAGGAGGTCTTCAAGAAAACAGTCCGCAATAATTCTGAAGACCCAGACTACATTGAGGATTGTTGTCGCTTGTGGTTCTGCATGCTACTGTCTAGCTTTCTGATTCCAACAGCTCGTACAGTATTCTCTCTGAAGTTGTTCCATTATCTCGAGAGGTTGGAATACATTCCGAAGTTTGACTGGCCAGACCTCGTTTTCAATCAGATTTTTACAAAGCTAGAGAAGGCGTCAAATTCAGTTAGACGTCGTGAAAAAAATGGTGGTCGTGTAACCGAATACGTCCATGGATGTGCCTTTGTTATGAATGTGAGTATCACTAATTTTTATGGAATTTGTCAAATGTGTTATGTATTGATTTTACTGTTTTATCTTAGGTATTTCTATGGGAGCATACCCCACTATTCAGGACTTTTTCACCGAGGAATTCGATAATTTTTCAAAGATATGAAGGATGATCAAAGAGAAGGAAGCGCACCATTGAATCTTTAACAAACAAACAAGTTTTCGTCATTGTATAAGTCATTGAATGCTTATGAAACGAAGAAGGTTTTATTAAATGAATATTGTGCCATGTTTACGTAGGTGACAGCGGAAGCTCTATCTTACAACGTGGACAGACCTGCAACTGAGGTTACCAGTCCCTAGTACTGAAATTATTATTTAAGTAAAGATTGTAATATGTAGTACATTACTGTTTTAGCAAGGTGTTGTAATATGTACGATTTCAGATAGTATGTTTTGATTGTAATTATTTCTGATATTGTATCTGTTGAATTATTTAATGGTTGGAGTTAGTCCTATAGAACTCGTATTGTTTCTTGTAAACTCATATTAGTTCTCGAGGGCTCGTATTAGTTTTTGGTGTTAGTTCTCGAGAGCTAGTATTAGTCCTCGGAGTAGGTTCTCGAGATCTCATATTAGTCCACGAGAGCAAAATCTCGAGAGCTCATATTAGTTCTCGAGCACTTGTAGTAGTTCTCGAGGGCTAGTATTAGTTCTTGAGATCTCATATTAGTACTCGAGAGCAAGATCTCGAGATCTCATATTAGTCCTTGAGAGCAAGATCTCGAGAGCTCATATTAGTTCTCGGAGTTAGTTCTCGAGCACTCGTAGTAGTTCTCGAGGGCTAGTATTAGTTCTCGGGGTTAGTTCTCGAGATCTCATATTAGTCCTCGAGAGCAAGTTCTCGAGAGCTCATGTAAGGTATCGAGGATATAGTGTAAGTTCTCGAAGGATTGTATTAGTTATCAAGAGATAGTGGTCATAAAAATGAATTCATGTTTACGTCGTATATCTAATGAGAAAGGTAAATGCATGTAATATTTTTGTATTTTTGAATATCAGGAGGATAATCGTCTATATCAACCAACACTGTCTGAGTTCAAACGGCATAGACCTTTCTGGAATTGCATCAAGATGGTAAAGATTATAAACAAATAGAAAGGTTGATAATACGATGAAATAATAAATATAATTTCTTGATCAACAGTTTGCTGATGAGCAAGGAGATAGATTTGAAGAATATTGTGAAGGTTTGTTTTCATGTCCAATTACAGATATATAAATGTCAATATGTATTAATATAAATAATAAATTAGATAACTGGATAGCGGTCGACATGGACGAGAACATTGAAAGGAAAGGGGAAAAAAAGATAGAGTGTTCTAGTGAAATTTTAAACATATCATCATCTACTAATTTTGGCTCACAATCATTAGTAAAATATGGAAGCTCCGGTGCCTCGTGCTCTAAATCTATAGTCGTGGAAGAGAAACTAGAGAGTTTAATGAATTTAGCTTGTGATAAGTTAGATGAGATGAATGAGGAAGATATTATTGGAATTACAACTACTTTGGATGTCATGCCCCTTAACAATAGTGACACGACGATATCCATAGTAGCTCCGAATTTCGATTTAATATGTAGTCCGTGTAACGGAGAAGTAAGTATTCCAATACAGATGGCACGAGAAGATATTCGTGCCCCCCCTAAGTACGTCTATTCAGAATCAAATTATATCTTAAACATTAGGGACAACGACGAACTCTACGATAAGTACTTGAAAGACAGTCGTTACCGGAAGATGAGTGTGTTGATGCCCGACGGAATATATTACAATGAAATGCAATTAAAGTATGAGTATCAAAAGAAAACAATGAGCCAGGCATTTCCTGATTTGGCCGAGACTGTAGCAAGAATGAAAGTAAAACAACCTAGCCCTCAAATGACATCTCCAGAATTTTGGGCATCAACTGTGGCTACAGCAGACCGAATTGAAGAGACCATTGCTACAAGGAAAAAATATCAACAGAAGATATGGAGAATGTTGCACGCCGTATTGACTTTAGTCCAAATGAAAATATAGAAACACCACAGATGCCTTCCATGATTCGAAGAGTGAAGGATAGGAGAGCAGAGGAGATATAATAATGTTATCTTTCAAATATTTGATGTATTGATTGCTAAATTCATGAATATTGAATGTCACTTTAAATGATGTAGGCTGCTGATAGAAAATTGAAAGAAATGGAAACAGAAGCTGAGAAAGAGAATCGTAGACCTTTGACAAAGAAATCGGAATTAACTAAAGATATTATAGAAAACCCTTCATGAGTAGATTGTTAAATTTTGCTTTTCAATTATAGAACGAACATTTATAGTTGAAACGAAAACTTTCCCAGATTCGTCGAAAAGATATTCGTACTACATGTCAATCCCTTGATAAAATATATGGGTCAGGATGTCCTCGATATTAAGCAACAGGAAGTTTATAGTTGTGCGGTACGTCTACATTTTGATGCAATATGATTATTGTCAATTATTTTATATGATGCTAACATTTTTTATATAATGGTGAAGATTGTAGATATATACACGTCGATTATTCATGCAGAGCTTGTCCAGAATGATCCTACACTATATGCGAAAATACAATTTGTCCAAAGTGGTATCTTCGATACCAAAGATCATCGATTTGTCATGGGATCACCTACTGAGGTCGACGACAACAGGTTATGATGTAGCCCAGTCCTCTACTGCCCCACGTTCAACACAAGCACAACTCCTATAAATCAGGCATCCTCCCCTACGAGAAGATCAACTTTTGATCCATCACTACTGGTAACCTCCCACTACCTTCCCTCCAGATATTTTCCGTTCTTCATCTTCCTAATTCTGTTATTTCCCTTTCTTCTCCAGGTTCCCTTCACTCCAATAACAGACGATGATTCCCACCGGCTCCCTCTTCTGAGCGATGGCGTTTCTCGTTGTTCCGTTATAATCTCTGTTGTTTTCTCGTTAACGAGCTTAATAAAGTTACTGGAATTTTCCCCTGTTTCACTCCTATCACCTCCTCCCTCCCTCGTGTCCTTGCTCTGCCCGCCGATTCTCCTTTCCGCCGACGTAACACGTCAGGTTAAAAAATTTCGACGACGTTGTAATATGTGGTATGCGGGGAAATTTCTATGAAGATGGACTTCATATAATCATACCATTGAAGAGCAATGGCCATTGACATTTCTTGACATGAAGTAGGTCAAATAATACATATTATCATTACGATTCGAACTACAGATGGAAGGGAAAGAATAACTCAGAACAAGCATGACACGCGGTACGTTATTCTTTTAAAATTTGAGATTGGTTGTAATATAATTTTGCAAATAAAATATTGCAGGTTTCATTGTTATCGTACTTCTTCAAAAATATTATGGACGTGAAGGACGAACCAAGATGTATTGAGTGCAGATCACACCCACAGGAAACAACCGAGGCACTGGACGAAAGTCTATATATGATACATGGCATTAATTTGTATGTTGATGAAATATTCGATAAGGTGGAACCATTAGACGATCGTATTATTTTGGATTAGAAGAAAACAATGAATCCGAAGATTAGAGCTTCAATGTTCAAGACATGCATCGAGAACATAACTTATCTATCTTGGTTTAATAAATAGTGATAGTTTGTACTACGAACAAAGGAATGAAATGTTTTATAAACTATTATAAATGAAATTGGAGTATTCATAATTGTAGAAGGAAATCAATAATTGCAAAGTACGTCAATCGACCTGATGAAGAAATAGTAAACCAGTAATAAAAAAAATATTGTAGTTAGATTACAAGCAGATAATGAGATACTACGATTGAACTATGTTCGTACACTTTCTAGCATAGTGTCCTGGCATCTTACATTTTTTGCATAGTCTCTTTTTGGGGTATTAATCTCCCTATGGCTTTTAAATCTCGGATCCGCTTTACTAGGTCGACCAACATTCTTACCACTACCCTTCGTCTTTGCAGTTTTCGGATTCGATACATTAGGCCTCGAATTATCGAGATCATCAAACCTGGTAATTGATCCTGTATTAGATTTGGTAATCACCCGAATGTCATTTCTCTGTTCAAATTACAATACGCATTCAGTCAATGCTGACAGTAATTTATCTTTCAATTCCACACTTCGTCTTGATATTTCAGCACACCTTGAGAAATTTGATTTCAACTGCAGAGACGAGCTAGAATTTGGCAATGTAGAATTTTTCTTCTCCGTACGGAACCACCTATCTGAGATGAGGCTACAAGGTAAATCGGTAATCGCCATGAAGGTGAACAAACAAATAATATGTCGACATGGTATATTCCTCGAAGAAAATATTTTGCAAGAACATTGAGGTTGATCAATTCCTTTGGAGATATCGATCCTCGACGACAAAAGTTGTGTATAGATGCCAACTGATTGATAATTAGAATGATCCTAATAAAAAAAATAAAAAAATTAGTAATTAGGGTAGGTAAATTTGAGGCTACAACATTAATTAGAAGATGTATCTAATGTATACTTACAATTGACTTAATATAATACATAAGACTTTGTTGGACCTGATGTTGATATACTTGGAAGGAATGTGAAGTATATACATTAAGCAAAGATGCCTCTATTTTCAAATTGGTGATCAGCATTGGGGGTGCATCTAAATCTCTGTGATCTAGTTCTTCTTGTTTATTCCTTTGTCTTCTACAAACAGTTTCAATGCACCCAACAAATTCATATAACGTAGAATATCTATGTACCTTTGACTTTACTAAAGAATTCATTCCTTCACTACGTTGAGTGCTCTGCATTCCTGCAAAGAATTAAATAGTCAATCAAATATATAGGACACCACTTTCGCGTAGTCCATACATAGACTGAAGCCAAGGATTATCTTCAATTCCATTGTTATATGTCCAAGAATTTCAATTCTCCTCAAATTCCATTACTGTATTCGAAGAATCTAAGAAATTATGAAATCTGTCCATCTGATCTTTCTTCCTATAAACAACACCGACCTTATCTGGCAATTTATGAGTAATGTACCATATGCATAGTCTATGAAATATATCGAGAAATTCAGTAGCCAAAGCAACATTCATTGCTGGGTCTTGATCAGTGATTATTGTTTTTGGTGATTGACCCATGCATTTTTTAAACTCAGCAAATAGCCATACAAATGATTTGGCAACCTCATTTGTAAGGATTCCAGATGCAAATAGAATGGAAGAATTATGATTTATTGACGCCGCAAAACATCCCAAAAATCAATTTGTACCTATTAGTGTTATTTGTAGTGTCAAATGTAACTGCTGTACCGTATTTTTGGAAATTTTCAATACAAGTGGAATCGACCCAAAATAAATGTTGAAGTGCACCTACAAAAGGCAGTCCTAATTACAACATGTTCTATGAAATGCGAGAAGAAATATGGTATAATAATTACCTTTATCATCGAAGACATAGGAGGAGTAGAATTGAGGATCGTCGACTTTTAGAGATTCCAATTTCTCTAACAGCAAGTCTACGTCGTGAACCTTCAGATTTCTCAAATCATCTCTTCTCAGATTGTAGTAGTCTACCACTGTGAAAGGATAATTCTCGATACCTCCTTCTTGCATTGCGACATACGAGAATTTTTGACTTGGGGCAACATTACTAGCTTCCAGGTCATGAATAATGTTCCTGGTGTGAGGTGTGATTATTCGATTGCTTGTAAGAAACCGCCTTTTCTTAGGTGTGGCTAGTAAGTGATTGTGTGATGTGACGCATATGGGTACAAACCATTTGTGGTCCTTAAGAACAAAAGTAATTCTAGCTTTGCACCCGGTTCTAGGATTTCGAATATTTCGGGGTACGTTGGATGAGGTAGATGAACATGGAATGATCGCGTTGCTTTCCCCTTCTTTAGAGCATACTAAGGTACGTCTATATAGACCTTCAGTATTAGAATATGTGGTACTCTTACGAACGGAGAATCCTATACCGTCAGTGTATCGGTAGTAATAATTCTCAGCATCTTCTAGGGTATTGAAGGACATTCCGGTCGATGGATGATCAATACTAGTAACGCTGCATGATAAAAAAGCGATCATTGATAGCGAGAATTATCTAGGAATTTATTGCGTATATATCGTTAAATTACCTTGATTGTAAATCAACATCATTGTTCTCTTGACTTGATGAGTCCATGACATATTAGAAAAGTTTGTAAAATGCTGAAAAAAATGATAAATAAGATTAAAAATTCAATTCGACAGATTTAGAATGGATAGCTGAAGGGAAGGAGAAGGGAAAAAATAGCAATGGATAATACATATTAAGATTTCACACAATACGACTAGAACATTGGTATGCGAACGACAAGAATACTGTACGTAGTACGATATGTACAGCATAACAAATACAGCAAGAATATTAGATGTACTACGACTGATAACGCAGAATAAATACATGAATAATAGGTATGGGAAGTACGATATATTCGTTGAAAGGTGGGTTGGTTAAAATTTGGCTACCTATCATAGTGAGAGTACAAGTAAAAATATTGACTGGAAATTAAAACATTTCATTAGACGTTAGGAAAAGAAGAAAAATATTACAAGTCCATTGATATATGAACGACTACGAAAGGAAAAACAAAACTGCGTTCGAATATGAAAACTAGAAACTAATCCCTATGTCTGGTTACAACACATAGGTTATACTGACAATATTAAAAGCTAACGCCAACATGAAGAAAATTTGAAATTTAGATTGAACGTCTTGTGCGAGCATAGTACTGGCCATCACCTTCATTTGCAAATCTTTGTTGAATCATAATAGCAATAATATGAGGGGTATTGAACTGATTTTGAGATGCATAGAAAGGGTAAATGTTGTAATACACGAAAGTGTTCATTACATATTGTGGAGGTTGCGGAATAGGAATGAATATAGACACATATTGTGTGGTGTGAAAAATGTTGTCATGAAAGGTGCTAGAGAATGTTTGGTTTTGATATTGGGAATGATTTTCATAAAAATACTCATAATATTCATTGGCATGGTTGTGCATATTGTTGTTCATAGAAGGAATTGTGTGGGAGGAGATGGGCAACGGAAGTGTGGTGGGGTTTGGGTAGGGTTCGGAATTGAACATCATTGTAGTAGGTTGGTTGTGGAATGAATCCCGGAATGTCATCTTCCGGCAAGTCGTACAAGGCCTGTGGAAAGGTGACGGAGTCTTCAGATGGACATTTCCCATCTACAACATGACATTCAGAAGCTTCGATCAGTAGACACCCCCCACATCCGCATTGGTATGACGTTGGGGTCCCGGGAAGGGTCGGAAATGGAAGTATCGGACTTCGACTCCGACGACCAAGAATACTTGGGTTGAGGTGGTAAATACTCGGGTTGAGGTGACACTTCCTCATCATCATCGGACACAATAATGATATGGGGAGCTTCCATTTTTGATGGTATAGAAGGAAAGAAAATGGTGGATGATTATATTGAAGACTAACCAGAGTTGTTTTTATAGACGATGATGTAGACATTGGAATTGTTGATGTAGTAAGACTGATGCAGGAGTTGATGTATTCGGCAAATGTCAGAGTAGGGGAAGACATCCTCTACATAGGCCGGTCATCATGGTGACTGACAACTGGAGCACAATCAAAAGAAATAAACGAAAAAACATTCAAAAATAAACAAACCTTGGAGACGATTTAAAATGGAGAAGATAGAAATGGAAAGAGATAAGAATGAATGAAAATAGATGAAATGCAAGCTATATATGAAGCACATCAGCCGTGCACAGTCTTCTTTGTTGAAGTTCACTATCAGGAACAGTAGACGTATGATGCACACTTGTCCCGAGGCATTAAATGGACGTGTACAACTGGACACTAAATAGAGGACAAAGAAGATGGTAATGATGAAAGTATGAAAATATCAACTAAATTAATTAATTGTCATAATTAGGTAACTTATGATTGTCCATTAAATAAATGGATGTACCCAAGGTTAAGTAAACTTTGCTCGAGATCTGTTCCAAGTGACGTACAGGGTCGAGTGGTAAACGCCTAACGGATTGACAACCATCGAATGTAAGATATACGGCCAAGATGAATAATGTCGCATATGTCATTTTTGGAAATGTTGCACCTGATAATTTCCCTAAATTAAAGGAAGGAAACATTTTTAAAATAGGGGCAAATGGGTCAAAAGAATCAATTAAAGAGAATATTCTTAATTGATTGAGGAAGAAATAAAGGAAAGATTTGAATGAAATTGAGGATGGAGTTAAATCTTCAAATAAGGGGTTAAAAATAGAAAAGGGGGGATGGAAATTTGAAGGAAGAGGAAGGGAAGAACTCGGCTAGGGCTTGCAAGTGTTAGGAGAAAACACTACGAGGAGATCAAGGTACGTGGATATATTCAATTCTTTTACGTACGTACTAGAATATTTTAGTATGAAGTATTGCTATTAAAAATGAAATGAAATGATGTAAGGATATGAATGAATTTTGGTTTACGGATTGAATCTCCATTGGGAGATTAGAGGCATCGTTTCGTACAACAAAGTTGTTGTTCGATTGTTTTTTTTTGGTTCAAGGGAAGTTAAGTTTTTTTTTTCTTTTTCTTCTGTTTATTTTTATGTTTTCTGTTCCTGTTTTTCTGTTTTCTGGTCTTTTGATTTTCTGTCTTTTGATTTTCTGTTTGATATTTCAGTATTTTTGCTGGGTAATAGAAGAAATGAACTTCTCGTCCTTGTGATTTAAGCGCTATTTTAGGTTTTTGCCATCTCTTGAGTTGTTGGTTTCTGATTTTTGTTTTTTAAATTATTTTACTAGACAACAAAAATCCTTATGAACACGGGACTATAATCGTGGACTGGGCTCCCAAGGTCTCCAAGTTCAGGATTTGCGTTGTCCTAGGACTAGTAGCTCATGCATAAGCTTTAGACACCCAAATGGGACACCCACATGGTCGATTTTAACCAATAAAATCAAGAGATGGGTCTGAATAGTTGGGTGGGTTGTTTGAGGTTAAGCCTCAACTCTATAGACCTACCACCTATTCCAGGGTGGTAGTCAAGTAAATTTAAAGGTCTACGTTTTGTTTTCAAAGGTTGAGTTAAACGAACGAGAGCTAAATTAAACTCAAACTTAGTCGATTTAAAAGTTTGTTTATTAATGCAAACCGTTTCATTTCTCGAGGATTTAAATGGCATTTCGGGTTTTATTTCAATTTTGAATTTTCTTTGGATCTAATAACTAAAAGTGTAAAAGGAAAATCAATGAAATCTAAAGAACCTTAACCCTAAATTCATCATCGAAAGGGGCGGGTCGAGCCAGTTCTTGGAATGATACTTGACCTGAACTATTCCCATCCACCATCGGGTTAAATCCTAAAGGAAACCAAACCTTGAAGTTAGGGATTTAGTGGTGAACGACAAAAGGAGAAGATCGAGCAAGTCCTCCTGATGACACTCAATCTAACCTTCTCTCTATTCACTGAAGATGCACCAAGGTTACGGACCAAGATTTGGATTGAGTGGATCACTCAATCTCTCCTCACTCATGCTCAATCATACGAAATTTACGGATCCTTAGGGATTTGACGACACATGAAATGAAAGGAACTTAACGGTCCTGACGAGACTACATGACCCGACGGGGTCTGACGGCATGGCGAGGGTTTACTCGATGACACATATAAAGGAAAAGGGGGGGGGTTCATAAGAACCTCTATTGGTAACCAAGGAGGGCTAATATGCCCTAAAAGAAATTCATGAACCATAAGATTTATTATATATTCAAGTACTAAGTTTTTGAAACTTACCCATGTAAATGATATTTTATTGCAGAATAAGGGATGGCTTGGAATGGACTGGTCAGAGGGTTTCACACATGAATGGGATCCTAGGATATTAGTTAAATAAAGAGTCTATTTGGTTTCCTCTAGTACTTTGATTTTGTTGTGTACGCCCATTCGGGTATATGAATCTTGGTTGTTTGTTTAATTAAATTTGGGAATAACCCTGTTTAAATTAAGAAAATTCAGGTTATTACAGATAAGGTCCTAAAATGTGGGCCAAACTACAACTGCACTTCGACAGGGAGTGGTACCTCACCAACATACAAGAACGCCTGGGAATCCATAAGGAATAGAAAAGAGATCGACCAATTTTGGAAGGGGGTACGGACCACTAGCATTAGGAAATTTAGCATAACATTATGGAGGGCTAGATGAGGTAAGATATAGATGAAGGCTGAATGGGCCATAAGAATGAGAGGGGGAAATACCGACTGCATCTTATGTGGAGGACCATGGGAATCGCAAGACCATGTGTTCTTCAGATGCAAATTTTCTATGGATTTATGGTCTTATATATTAAATGCAAAACCAGAGTTAATTACATGCACATGACTCTCTTTAGAACAGATAATGGCAGAGGCTCACGCCAGAACGAAGAACACGCCATATTGGGGTCTAACATGGGCATACACGGTAGGGGCAGTATGGTGGATCTGAACCGAAAGAAACAGGAGAGTGCATGAAAACAGACGCACGTGGCCGTAAGAGATAGGGAGAAGGATAATAGAAAATATATCAAAGACATTCATTCCGAACAGGTACAAGGCTAGAGGGACAAGCCAAGAGCAACGATTAGCAGAAGTATGGGCTAGAAGCACCCAACCTACACCGACACCAAGCTAATCTTAATTCTTATTATTAGTACGGTTGTGTTGTAATTTATATTCGGTGGGAACTTTTATTAAAAAACTGTAATAACTTGGCTAATGATGTGTTGGAATTCAACTAAAAATAGAATTTTGACTCACCAAAAAACATAGAAGGTAAAAGTGGGATAATGGAATGACCTAAAAAGTCATATCTATAGGAGGATCTATCTCTTAGGAGATGGACTTCCTTTGAAAGTAGAAACGATATGAGTAATCACTTGCATGTAGTGGACCGAAAGGTGATAGCAGGATTTTCCCTGAGAAAAGAAAACGATGCCAGAAGCACACCATGGTTTTTTCACCCCCTATTGTCTAAGGCCCACTACGCGAGAACGATGAGACATAACTCATTCTAGGAAATATCGAGTCAGTCCCCAAAGGTTGTTGAAGGCCTAAACGATCGTAAGATCACTTGGCTGGATCAATACGGAGGGTGTGGGGTGGATCGCATGTGATCACATCTCTTTTTTTTGTTGAAATTTATATATTACCAAATAGTTTTAATTCAAAAAATAACTGGTCAAAGAATATAGGTTGACTCCTTTCTGCATATCCCTTATTCAGTTATATATCTGGTCAATTCCGTGAGGTTAAATTTATTTCTTAAAATTCTATCCAGTCATCTGGTCAAGTATTCATTCTAAATTTCATATCCAGTCATCAGTATCCTCATTGGCCATAAGAAGTATTATATTTAGCATCATGAACAATAGGAAAGCATATATTAAAATTACAATTATCATAATGATAATAGTAGTAGCTGAAAAATAATTATGTTGGTACATAATTATTTTAATAATTTGGATTAATTACGATCATAGCTGTCAAGATACCTTGGGGCTCATCTACTTCTCTTAGCAGGTGGGTTGTTATTCTCTAATGGCGTATCACTTTACTACGGTCACCACTAGTTTTGTGTGTACAATACTTGCATTAGCTGTGATGGAACCATCTGGATTCTCGATCTGTTCTTTCATAATCCTTCCAAACATCGGATATCAAAGATCTCTTCCTTTTAATCTTATTAACTTCAAGATGTTTAGAATCATTGGCAAAAATTGTAGAAGATACTCTGGTAGTAGCAATAGGTACAGTAGGATTAATTTTCTATAGGAGCTAGCATCTTGAGATGTAGGGATATGTGTATCTCCAATACTTTAAAATAAATATACATTATTATTTACATTAAGAATTAAGATTGCTTAAGAAACAGTAATATCAGAACAATTAACTTACAATCATTAACTTAATATCAGAAACATAAATATCAGAATAAGAACATTAATTTATACCAAAAAAATTAATGAGTCTATTAAATAAGTAGACTATTTAGGGAATCAAATCTGAAAAAAGAAAATGAATGAAAATAAATATCAGCATCGAAATTATGAATCAAAGTGTTAGGAGATAAATATCAGCAGGCACTCCGCCCACACGGCGTGCTGGAGCTTCACCTCGCGACCGAATTCCTCCAGAATGTTTTGAACACTCATCGAGAAGGAGGGGTGGATTGAAGAGAATAAACCACAGATACCCTATTTATAGAAGAAAAAAAGTGAAGGGGAAAGGAGCTCAAACATCGAAACGTGATAAAGACGGTTCGGTGGAAAGGTGGGGGCAATCGGACCGAGCGGTGCCCTACGACCCCCAGCACCCGACCCGGGGGGAGGGGGAGTACTGTTGGTACCACAGACCGTCCCGACCACGTTCGGACCCAACCGCACAAATGGGCCGGACCGGGGAAGGCCCAGGAAGCCTGCAGGCCTACCAAAGCAATACTATAAATACCTCCGCTGATCCAACAAAGGAGGGGGGGTTGACAATTGAGAGAGTGAATACTTGAGAGAGTTGTTGTGTGAGCATCAACTGAAGAGCCCACACACCATCACCTATTATGACCCTTATATTTTATGTTATTCTCTTATAAAAGTAAAAGATTTAATTCAGAGATCTGCATACCTACCTAGTACTTTACAATATCTATCTGGTTTTACTATTTATTATTTCCTAATTTTATTTAATATTTCGTACTATCTCTCTCTGACACTATATTTTCTCTCGAAGAACAACTCAAGTCATTTGTCCTATTTGAAATCATCTGATGCGACAAAACAATCCCCTACTACTGCATTTGTGCCAACCAAAAATATCGATCTTGTTTGCCATTCTTTCAAACCATATATATATAGATTGTTGGGATCAAAAGCATACATATAATTTAATTCCTTAAACATAGGAATACTAATTCCATCAACATTCAAACAAAATACAGAAACACTTCAAGAGTTTAATTAGATCCAGGTTCATCAATAATCACTTTGGCACTTGAAATTCTTTCAAACGATAACAATTGAATCAGAATATCACCCATTTTCCTTTCACCAAATGCTATTGTCTTCCAGTCTATTTTTATGTTAGACACTTTAAGCAACGGTGCCTTCCCAAGAATATATTTAATGAATCTCAATTCTGATTTTGATCCATGAACATTGGTGATATCAAAGACTTTGAGATTATCGAAGCTTGAGGAGGAAAAGTTACGTTGATCGTTCCAAAACTCATTTGATGTAGACAAAGATATTCCATCTTCTTCTTCCAAAGATGTTCCATCTTCTTCTTCCAAAGATATTCCATCTTCTTCTTCTTCTTCTTCTTCTTCTTCAAGATGTTCACACTATAAGAATAAATGTTAAAATCAGAAATTGCATAAAAAAGAAGTCAAGTATAAATATAAATAAGGTTGAATAAAAGCGAGATTGATTACGTATATTTGAAGATGACTCAATGACGGACAGTTTTTGAGGATGCAAAAAGCGATGGCAGTTTCTTTGGAGCAGTCCAAATTTACACCAAGGAAAAGTTTTTTTAATTGGTTGAATTTAATATTTTCAGTCGTCAATGGAAAAGAAACTACTTCTTTGAACTACAAAAAAGAAATGAAAAGTTAAGTAAATAAAAAGAAAAAAGACAATGGAAATAGAAAATATTAGAAAATAAATTACCAAACTATGTCCAGAACTCCAAAATTTAAGTTGGTGTACCATTGAGAGACTGTTAAGAACATTGGTCAAATCATAGAAAAATTCATTTGGATTCAATATTAATTTAGCATTGGTCACTGTTCGAGTTTCCTTAAAACACAAATATGACAAGGAACCATCGATTGTCAATGATTGCAGATTAGGAGCATGTAATATCAGTCTTTGTCGATAACCTAAAAGATTTCGAACATCCAGAATCTCCAGAAGTGGACATAAATTGATCAGAGTCTCAAGTGCATTGTATTTTTCAAATGTGATGGAGCGAAGACGAAGAGTGGTTAAGTTTCTAAACCCATCAAATGTGATCGGAAAGTCATTTCTAAACCCATTAAACGAAACAGGAAGAATTATTTTGCAGGACTTGAGATCTAAAGTGGTCAATTTATCATAACGAAAGACAGAAGAAGGGATCAAATAATACTCCTCGGTAAAAGCCAATTTAAGTTCTTGAACTCCAGCACACACCAAATGATCCAGCCACATATCCACTTTTGAGGAAATGATTTTCCATCTGCTGCTAAATTCAAACCTTCTAATATAATTACCTTTGTGAAGAAAAAGAGATTGAAGAACTTTACTCAGATAAATTCTAACCAACGAAGATGGTTTCCGATCTTTTGGAGTGGAAAATGAATTACTATGAAATATAAGATCTGGCATCGATCTCCATCTGTATCTCCACCCCCTTGACAAGAAACTGGTGCGAATGGCATCTTTTATGGATAATCTCACAAGAATTTTATTTATGGCCTGTTCAGGCAGAGAACTAATCCTGTCTTTTTCTATTTCCAACTGAATAATCTGCAACTTTTCTTCCATTGCCAAAAGTCTGAAACTGAAAATGAAATGAAACATATATAAAAGATGGATCTGTAAATTATTATAAAGAAAAGGAATCGAACAGTAGAAAAGGAAATAAATACTAAATAAAAAAACTCTGGTTGATCTGATGATCGACTAACCCATGTAATATTAAATAAAAATTAGAAATTCAGAGTGTTAATTGCTGATCATTAAACACTAAACAAAAATAGAAATGCTAAAAATTATAAAAATAAAAAATAACCAGCAAAAACATAATTCAAGAGGAGGATAAAAAAAAAATCAATTCAGCAAAAAAAATGCAAAAATCAGAAATTCAAAGTGTTAATTGCTGATCATTAAACACTAAACAAAAATAAGAATCCTAAAAATATGATGCTTTCTTCCCACCAGCTTCGAGAAGAGCAGAAAACAAAGCCGGTGATGCGAGAAAATAGTGCTATTCAGGTGCTTGGAAAAAAAATCCAGTGATCGTCCATGTGATAAGAATGCTGGACTCCGAAATACGGTGACCTTGTCGAAGATTTAGAGCTGGAATCCGGTGAAAGTGTGTTGGAACATGGGGGACAACGGGACAAGGGTTTAATTTAGGGATTTGGTAAATTTGTTTAAACTATCCTAAAGTATTTATAAAGTATACAATATATCCCTATTCTAAATATAAAGTAAACTAATTGATAATTCTTATACAGTTGCTGTAAATGAGCCAAGTCTGGGCTCGCTGGCTTGGACTCGGACCCAGACTCATAAAGTTGGCTCCGGTCCATAAGGAAAATGTCTGGACTTAGACCCAACCCAGACCCATAAAAAAATTCGGGTCTAAGTCGGGTCTGGGTCCAATACATGATTTTTTTACCTAAAAGAAATCAATAAATATACAAAAATAATAATTTTTTTTTTTGTAAATTCAATAAAAATTTATATTTAACCCTTAAATGACTAATATATTATAAAATATTTATATTTAAACCCTAAGTTACTAATATATTATGAAACATTTATCTTAAACATTTATAATATGAGTCCAAACCCTTTAATGGGTCAAAAAGTAGTCGATCTATCACCCAACATTAGACAATAATAATTAGTAATGTCCTATCACCCAACATTAGGCAATAATAATTGAATTGTTCCTATATCTATTAGTTTTAAAAACTTATCATCCCTAATAATAATTAGCATTGTACCTTCAAAGGGCTGAACATCAGTCATCGAATCAATGTTCACTACAAAAAAAAGTAGGCATTTCGGACGAAGCAAAGTTAACGGAATTTCCGTTACAAATACTTATTATCAAAGTTAACGGAATTTGTAACGGAATTTCCGTTAACTTTGCTGTTTTCGTTACAAATACTAGATATCAAGATGGAATTATGTATTGTAACGGATTTTTTAACTATTTTTAACGGATATTCCGTTACAAATAGCAATTATTTAATCATTTTCA
>LFYR01001377.1:30434-62996 GCA_001185155.1 Zostera marina
TGGACTACCAAGTCGCCGACATACAGGATAACTCGCCGAGTTAAGGCAAGATCGGTAGTATGGTAGACTGTACGACTTGGCCCTAGAAACTCGCCGAGTTAGCCCTTAACTAGGCGACTTCCATACCTGAATCGGCGACTTACGACCGTTACTCGACGGCAGCCAACGTCATAAATGTTACCATATATGACCATAGGCGCGATCTCCGCCGATGAGTGCGCCCTCCGAGACCCTATAAAAGGGGTCTCAAGGGGACTCTCAAAGGCACGATTCAAGTTCCACTCTCACACCAGAGCAAACACTACGAAACTCGCCGATTCTCACTAGAATCGCCTAGTTTCACTTGCAGGTATTTTGACGTAGAGCGTGCGTCGTGGACTCCAAAGCCTCCGGCATCAACCTCGCACCACCGTGAGCCCTGGTAGCATATTCAGTGCTTCATCAAACCTCACCTACGGAAGAACGTAGGTAGACGGGAGACACATCGGCTAAACACACGCCCCTTCTACAAAAAACGTAGACAGAGGGGTAAGTGTTCAAGGTAGATGAGGGGCCACACTCAGCCTCATTCGCAGAAGCGGCGAGCAAAAGGAGGGGGCAAGTATTCAAAAAATAGTCCTCACCTACGGAAGAACGTAGGTAGACGAGGGACCACAATCAACCTCAGCCGCGGAAGCAGCGAGCAAAGGGAGGGGGCAAGTATTCAAAAAATAGTCCTCACCTACGGAAGAACGTAGGTAGACGAGGGACCACGCTCAACCTCAGTCGCGGAAGCAGCGAGCAAGAGGAGGGGGCAAGTATTCAAAAAATAGTCCTCACCTATAGAAGAACATAGGTAGATGAGGGGCCACACTCAGCCTCAACCTCAGCCGCAGAAGCGGCGATCAAAAGGAGGGGGCAAGTATTCAAAAAATAGTCCTCAACTACGGAAGAACGTAAGTAGACGAGGGACCACGCTCAACCTCAGCCGTAGAAGCAGTGAGCAAAGGGAGGGGGCAAGTATTCAAAAAATAGTCCTCACCTACGGAAGAACATAGATAGATGAGGGGTCACACTCAGCCTCAGCCGCAGAAGCGGCGTGCGAAAGGAGGGGGCAAGTATTCAAAAAATAGTCCTCACCTGTGGAAGAACGTAGGTAGACGAGGGACCACACTCAACCTCATCCGCGGAAGCAGCGAGTTAAGGGAGGGGGCAATTATTCAAAAAATAGTCCTCATCTACGTAAGAACGTAGGTAGACGAGGGATCACGCTCTACCTCGGCCGCGGAAGCAGCGAGCAAAGGGAGGGGGCAAGTATTCAAAAAAATAAATCTCTCCTTTGGAAGAACATAGGAGACGATGAAGCACACTCAACCTCAACCGCAGAAACAACAAGATTGAGGGAGACAAGATGGCTCAAAAGAGAGAACTTCACCTATAAAAAAAGGTAGAAGGGACAATTCTCAACCCCAGCCACAGAGAAGGGGACTTGAACATTGCTCGGAGATAGCTCAGGCAAGGCGTCAAGGTGGGCAAGCAGGGTTCCGTCCGAAAATCGGGCTAGGTAAGTGTGCAAGGAGTATGCTTCGGCTAGTACAAACCGGACAATAGTTAGCAAAAGCATGTGACAACCTCCGTGGAAGCATAGATATAACCTCGGATGCATAGAGGGGGGAGAACTGGTGAGAGAGGATCTCACATCCTGGGACATCACCAAAAACCCACACCCCAGCACGCAAAGAGGGGGGAATACTGATAGTACAAGGTCCGACACACAGACCATGGTACTAAAAGACGTATCCCAAGATATCTAATAACGTAGAGGAAGGGGGAGTACTGGTGATACAGCATCCCGAACCCGGTCATAACTTACCAACAACTAGAAGTCCGGATAGTCTAAGATGAGTTGAGGTACCTATTCTAGGGTGGGGGAGGTCCCAAGTCGAATCCTAGGAAGACCGACTTTCCTGAGGATCGACTTTCTTGGTCGATCCCAAGAAAGTTGATTCCCAGAAAGTCGATCTCTGGAAAGTCGACCTTGGGCCTCGATCTGATCAGTTAGGCAGTTAGGTGGTTACTGCCCAAATGACCAGATTACCCCCATAAGAATCTTTATAAATAGGAGGCATCCCCCACTCATTAAAGGCAGGTCATTTGGAGCAAAAGGAGTCCTAGCGAAGCAGAGCTCTGCGCACTTGAGTTTCGGTCCGATTTCCCGCGGAGTTCCCTGCTTGGCGCTTGATTGCGTGTCTTGGAGTACTGGTCGGGTTTCACCCTCATCACATACTCTAAAGGACTAGATATGAACACGCCATTAGCCATAAAGCTAAACGTAAGTAATGTAAAATGCCTAGAGGACCTGTTAACAAAGACCCAAATATATATAAATTCTGAAGAAAATGAGAAAGAAAAAGAAAAAGGTGTCACAAGCGACAAGAAAATATATCAGACACCAAAACAAAAATTTAGAAAATTCGAAAAAGGGGAACCATCCTGGAGACCAAAACATTATGGAAAGGTCTACCAGACATCTGAAACATCTGGGAAATCAAGATATCCAAGGTATAAAGACTTGTGATTCACAGTCTTTAGTACTCCAAAAGAGAAGATCAACAACAAGGAAAGAGGAAGAATGAGATTTCCTCAACCAATCGAATTAGACCCTGCAACAAAAGAGGCCAGGTCAAGAAGGAATAGGTACTGCAAGTTCCACAAGGACTATGGGCACACCACAGAAAACTGCAGGAAACTAAGTGCTTTCCTAGACACTCAAGTAAAGGAAGGAAAATTAAAACAGTATATAAATACAGTTGAAAGGGGTCGACAAGGTTGTAAAGCCCCAAATAACAAGGGCATACGGCAACACTCAAGAAGCCCACGATACTGATAAAAAAAGAAGAGTAATAAACTTAATCTTCGGGGGAGGATCAGTTGGAGAAAGCAGAAGTTACTCCCGGAAGGTAATGCAAACAACAGTAGTACCAAAATCCAGAAAGAGGTCATACCCATATGAAGGTATCAACTTCTCTGAGGAAGATCTGGATAATGTGGTCAATCCACATGAAGATCCACTAGTGATACAGGTGGACATCGGGGATGACTTAAGTCTGAGTAATGTCATGGTAGACAATGGCAGCTCAGTAGACATACTGTACCTGGCAGCATTTGAGAAAATGGGATACAAAGTAGAACAATTGACTCCAACCAAAGAGGCCATATATGGGTTCACAAACAGAAAAGCCCCAGTAGTGGGAGCCATCGATCTACAAATATCCATAGCAAAAAGAAATGGAAGGGTTTCACGCACTGCACATTTCATTGTAGTCAACATCGACTCTCCATTCAATGAGATCCTGGGCAGACCTAGCATTCATGATTTCAAAGCAATACCATCATCATACAACAGTCATTGGAGCACAAAAAGACTCACTACAAGAAAACTGGGCTACGCCCACGGGATCAGCCACGGCCAGTGGAAACAATTAGCCGTGGCTAAGCCTGTGGCTAATCTTTATATTTAGCCACGGATGCAAAAATCCGTGGCTAATTTTCCCGGGAAAATTCCCTCCAATTTTTCGCTGAAATTTGGCCACGGATTTAGGAGCCATGGCTAATTTAGTGACAAATAAATTAGCCACTGATATTTCTATCTATTAGCCACGGCATTTAGCCCTGGCTAATAGTGATAATAGGGTTAGGGTTAATGTAAATGTAAATAATTAGGGTTAGGGTTAATGTAAATGTAAATAATTAGGGTTAGGGTTAATGTAAATGTAAATAATTAGGGTTAGGGTTAGGATTAATAGAAATTAACAAAAATTATTAAAAATAAGTATATATACATATTTAGATAGTGTTAGGGTTAGAAGTAAGAGTTAGAAGTTAGAAGTTAGGGTTAAAAGTAATAGTTAGAAGTTAGGGTTAGAAAAAGTTAGATTATAGTGTTTTAGATATTATAAATTATAAAAATTTTAAAGTTAGATTATAGTTAGATAATTATAAAAATTATTAATTGAAGTTATTTTAGATATTTTAAATTTTAAAGTTAAAAAATAAATTTAAAGAAGGTATTTTAATTTTTAAAGTTAAAAATTCAATTATAAAAGTTATTTTAAATTATAAATACTAAAAAGTAAAAAATCAACAACTAATAATTTTTAATTTTTTTTTTTTTTTAAAATAACAATTTCTTATATGAACTTAGTAGGTCAGGGTTAGTCTAATTTAATAAATTTTAAATTCTAAAATTCAATTTAATAAATTAAATATTTTAAAAGTTATAAAATAAGTTTATTTTAAATTAAAAAAAATAGAAGAAGTTATAAGTTAAAGTTATTTTAGATATTTTAAATTTTAAAATGAAAAATTAAATTAAAAAAAGTTATTTGAAGTTATCAATTCAATTATAAAAGTTATTTTAAATTATGAATCCTAAAAAGTTAAAAATTAACAATTAGTGATTTTTTAAAAATTATAAAAAATTTCAATTTCTAATATTAACTTTTAAATTTTAATAAATTTTAAATTTGAAAAATTCAATTATAAAATATTATTTGAAAATTTTAAATTTAAATGTTATTTGAAAGTTATAAATTCAATTATAAAAGTTATTTTAAATTATAAATCCTAAAAACTAGTGATTTTTTTTAAATTATAAAAAGTATCAATTCCTAATATTAATTTAGTGGTTAGGCTTAATAAATTTTAAATTACAAAATTCTATTAGAAATTAACTTTATTTTAAATGGTTAAACTAAAAAATTTATAAACTAACTTTATTTCAAAAGTTATAAACTAATTAATATTTTAAATGGATATTTTAAATTAAAAAAATAAAAACCTTGAAGTTAAAAACCCCAAATCGTGTTTTGAAGCGAAAAACCCCAAATCGCAGCGATATCTCTAATCCCTCCCGTTGATACTTCCTGTTGTCCGGCGAGCAGCAGCGATACGTCCAGTCGTCCGGCGAGCAGCAGCGATACCTCCAGTCGTCCAGCGAGCAGCAGCGATATCTCCAGTCCGGCGAGCAGCAGCGATACTTCTTGTCCGGCGATATCTCCAGTCCATTCCGTTTATTTCACCTCCAGGTAAGATCGATTTGGTTCTATTCTTGGTTCATATGTTTACTTCACCGATTATTTCTGTTTTTGTTCTTGACTCTATTCTTAATAGTTGTTCTTGATTATTCTATTCTCGATTCATTTGTTTTTCTTTTTTTCTGTCGACTAAATCTAAGCTGGGATGCTGGTCATGGAATAAATCTCTAAGGGATTTACCCACTAATTGAAATCAAGACGTTGCTGGTCATTATTTACCCACTAATTGAAATGAAGATAAATGAGGACATGATTTATGTGCTTTAGGTTATTATCGATATCAATTGCTTAATATCGATACTTCCTGTCTAGGTAATTGATACGGCCTAAGATTGGATAGACAGAAAAGAAACGATTTAACCTGGGATGAAGGATGCCCCAGATCCGTGAATTCAATCACAGGTGTCCGAAGCTGCGCACGGCGGAGTAAGACTCCTGAAATCGAGTCTTAGCTTCCCAAATCAATGCTGTGAAGCGGATTTGGTAGGGGCTCGATACGGCATGGAAGATCTCGGAAGATCTGGATGTCGCGGGCGCATCTGGACGGAGAGCATATTGAACGATAGAGTGACGGTGGAATGGAGAGTGGACGTACTCGACTATCGCCGGAATCTGGATCGGTGAAGTGGGATGGAAGTTTTTTTGTAATATTAATTCATTAAAAAATCCAAACGCAAAATGTCTATTTAACTATTACAGCCGAATCTTAATACTGAAATTCATAGGGTCTCTTTAATAAATTCCCTTTTAAATTAGGTATTCGTTGGAATCCCTAACTCATAATCTTTCACCCAATTTGGCGGACGGCCCTGGCGCATCGATCTCCTGATCGATCCCGGTTCAGATTCGTTGAGCGAACTTGGGTCGTCGGCGTCTCTCGTTTCTTCAACTAAGTCCGCCTCCCTTTCTTGAGTTCTTATCTTCTCCACATCTCCTTGTATTGCTCTGCTGTCTACTAGAATCGCATAATCACCGGCCTGTTAAGACTCAACATTGTCCACAATGTTGATAGAAGGGAACCCCCATTTGACGTCCTCTTCGAATTCCCAGGAAGAATCCTCCGGAATTGCTCCATTCCACTCGATAAGTACCTGTTTTCTCTCTTTGCCTCCTTGCTGCACTTTTCTTCTACCTAGCACAAAAACAGGGTAAATAATTGGTTTATTATTTACTGATACTAATGGTTGTTTGTTGCTGTTTTGCTCTGTAACTATTCCACAGAATTTTCTCAAGCGTGATACATGGAATGCTGAATGAATCTTGCCGCCATCCGGAAGTTTAAGCCTGTAAGCTACCTCATTATTTTTTTTTGATATTTCATATGGACCAAAGTATCTTTTACAGAGCTTATTATGTAACCTCTGAGCCAGAGATTCCTGCCTGTATGGCTTTAGTTGAACTAAGACCCAATCACCTTCTTCATAAATTATATCCGATCTTTTTCTATCAGCCTTACTCTTCATTCTGTTTTGAGCCATGCTTAGGTTCTTCTTTATTTTTTCTAATGTCTCCTCTCTGAGGTGTAGAATTTCATCAACAGTTTGCACCGATGATTCCCCTTCTTTATAGTGTGGAATTTCACTTGCCTCTTTTCCATATAGAACTTTAAAGAGTGTCAACCCCAATGATGAGTGAAAGCTTAAGTTATACCATAACTCTGCCCATGGTAGCAATTTTAACCATTGACTAGGATTGTCATGGCAATAGGACCTCAGATATATCTCTAGTACCCTATTTACAACCTTTGTCTGCCCATCTGACTGGGGATGATAAGCTGATGAAAAATTAAGTTTTGTACCACTGAGTTTATTGAGCTCCTTCCAAAATCTAGTTGTAAACACTCTGTCTATATCTGATACAATTGAACTAGGAATGCCATGTAGTTTTACTATGTCTTTGATGAATAATTCTGCCACAACGGATGCATTAAAATTTGGGGGAAGTGAGTTAAAATGTGCATACTTGGATAGCCTATCCACCACGACCATAATCACTGATTTCCCCTTGGCCTTGGGAAGATCTGTTATAAAATCCATACTAATATCCTCCCATACATTTGAAGGAATAGGAAGAGGCATTAGTAATCCTGCCAACTTTGAATTTAGTGGTTTTATTTGTTGACACACCAAACATTCTTTGACATATTTTTTTATTTGTGATCCCATATTTGACCAATAGAAATACTTAGCAACCCTTTTCCAGGTTCTATAATACCAGAATGCCCTCCTAGCTGTGAATCATGCAATTTAAATAAAATTTTCTTTATGAAAGGAGAATCTTCATTAACGTAATACCTCTTTTTGGAAAATAAGGTGCCATTTCTGACCACATATCCCGCAGAACCTTCATCTGTTTCTGCATATTTCTCTAGTAATTCTTTAGTTCTGATTTTACTTGTATTTTCTGCCTTTATTTCGTCTAACAGACCGTATACTGGTAGGGATAGTGCTAATAATGAGCCAGGGACTCCCATAGAACTTGAAGTAAAAAGAACTTCCTCCTCCTCCTCAAAATTTCTAGAAAAGGCATCTGCAACTACATTTTCTTTTCCTGGCTTAAATATGATAGAAAAATCAAAACCTAGCAGTTTACATAAAAATACCTGCTGTTCTGGGGTTTCAATGGCCTTAGTTAGTAAATTTTGTAGGCTTTTATGGTCTGTCTTGATAACAAAATGTGATCCCAAAAGATAGTGTCTCCACTTGCTCACAGCTTGAGTGATTGTGAACATTTCTTTCACATATATCGATGCTGCCATGATCCTTCCTGATAGCTTACAGCTGAAAAAACTAATAGGGTGATTTTTCTGATTAAGAACAGCACCCACACCTGATTTGCATGCATCTGTCTCCACTGTGAACTCTAAATCAAAATCAGGGAACATTAAAACAGGAGCTGACACCATGGCTGATTTTAACTTCTCGAAACTGATAGTAGCCTCATCACTCCATTGAAAATTATCTTTTCTTAATAGGTCTGTCATGGGGGCTGCAATTGAAGCATACCCTTTAATGAATCTCCGATAATAACCTGTTAGGCCTAAGAACCCTCTCAACATTTTTAATGTTTTTGGTTTTGGCCACTCTACCATGACTCTGATCTTCTCCGGGTCGGGATGTACCCCATCTATAACAATAATATGTCCCAAGAAAGTCATCGAGTCTCTGCCAAAAGAACACTTGGATAATTTGGCTATCAGCCTATTTGCTCTCAATACTTCAAAAACTGTTTTCAGATGCTCTATATGGTCTTGTATTGAGGAGCTATAGATTAATATGTCATCAAAAAACACTATCACAAACTTCCTTAAATATTCAGAAAATACACTGTTCATAACTGACTGAAAAGTGGTCGGGGCGTTTGTTAGCCCAAAAGGCATCACAAGGAACTCGAAGAGCCCTTGGTGAGTCCTAAATGCAGTCCTCTCAGTATGGTTGGGATTTATTCTGATTTGATGGAATCCCGACCTTAGATCTAATTTTGAATAAATGGCAGATCCTTTTAATTTCTCCAACAATTCATCGACAGTAGGTATGGGGAATTTGTCCTTTACAGTTAGGGCATTCAAGGCTCTATAATCTACACACAGTCGGTATCCTCCATCCTTCTTCTTTACTAGTAAAACAGGGGAAGAATAAAGGTTGGAACTTGGTTTGATAATTCCCTTTTTTAACATTTCAGCAATTATTTTCTCAATCTCAGATTTTTGAAACTGTGGGTATCTATATGGTCTCACATTTACTGGTTTAGACCCCGGGTTTAAATGAATGGAGTGGTCTCTTTCCCTCTGAGGAGGTAACCCAGAAGGATCTTCAAACAGATCACAATATTCCTGCACAATATTGGTAATTGCTGGGATTTTATCTTCTAATGTGGCAGTGACCTCATTGTCATCTATTCTTTCTAAATAGCAGATATATGCCTCCTTTGTTGAAGCAATTAAGCACTTTATCTGTCCCACTATTAATGGGTCATCAGACACCCATGGTAACCCCTCCCATGTGACCTTCTTGCCATTAAGATGAAACTCCATGGTATATCTTTCAAAATCAAAGGTAACTAGCCCGAATGTTTTTAAGCCTTGGACACCTATCACCATGTTTGAACCAGACATATTTATTAGGAATAAGTCCATGACAATGGGTTTGTCTTGAATTTTTACTTCCACTCCTTTGCACATTCTGTTGCAGATTAATTTTTCCCCACTTCCCGTCGATACATAAAAAGGTGTTATCATTAAAATTGTTAATTTTAATGCCACTGCCATATCAGCTTGAATGAAATTATGACTTGACCCTGAATCGATCAGAACACTAACTGATTGACACTTTATAAAGCCTTCCACTCTGAGTGTACTTGAGCTTATATTTCCCTCAAAAGCGTGAAGGGATATTTCAGTTCTTCCTCTATCCACAGAAACTTCATCTTCTTTGTATTCCTCCTCTTCTTGTTCCTCAATCTCTACTAATTCATACTGATCTGCAGACATTCTGAATAACTTGCCCTTCCTGCCCACACATACACTATTGTGGCCTACTGAAAATTTTTCATCACAATTGAAGCAAAGACCCTTTCTTCTTTCTTCTTTTTTCTGCCCTTTCTGTTGCTGAAAATCTCTTTGTTGTGGGTGCCTCAGATGTTGTGTTGGCTGCCTGGCCAAATCCTGTCTCAGTTTTGTTTTGTTGTGACTGATATGTGTTTGTTTTAATGAATGGTTTATGAACATAAGGTTTATAGGTTGGTGTTTTAGCGTACCCCCCTTTTTTTATCTCAATCATCAATGACAATTCAAATGCCTCATGAATGTCATTTGGCTTCCCCAAGATTACATCATCCTGTATTTCTTCCTTGAGGCCAGATATATACATCTCGAGTACAAAGTACTCTGGTAGTCCCAATACTCTAGTAGACATCTCCTGGAACAAATTCTGATATTCTGCTACAGTCCCCACCTGGATTAATTTGCTCAATTTACCCCCTGGCAAGTGGTAGTGTAGTGCGGTAAACTTCCTTATTACAGCATCAACAAAATTTGGCCATGTCGATAACATATTACTTGCCTCTAGCCAGGCAAACCACTTCCTTGCTATGCCATCTAGATTAAATGAAACTATCAGTAGTTTCTGATCCTCGGGTACCCTGTTGAATATGAAGTACCTTCTCACTGAGGATATCCAATGCTCTGCTTCAGTGCCATCGAATCTTGGCATATTAACTTTGATGTGCTTGGCAGGTGTATAAGTTGGATCTTCTAGTACCGACTTTGCATAGCATGGTTTATCAAGATCTATTACTGATTGATAGTAGTTTATTTGCTTTTTATCATTGTCTGGTGGTTTTTCAGGAATCTGGTCAACTTTCATATCTGGAAATCTGTTGCATAAATCAGATAATTGTTTCTCCAACTATAAAAAGTTGTTCACTGAGTTTTTAAACTCTCCCATGTCCTTTGTTTGATTTATTTGCAGATTTTGCAATCGGATAAAGTCTGGATTACTTGAGAGATCAATGTTGTTTGCCATCTGAAATTTTAATTGAGTTCACTTAAGAAAGCATCAAATGATACGGCCTAAGATCGGATAGACAGAAAAGAAACGATTTAACCTGGGATGAAGGATGCCCCAGATCCGTGAATTCCATCACGGGTGTCCGAAGCTGCGCACGGCGGAGTAAGACTCCTGAAATCGAGTCTTAGCTTCCCAAATCAATGCTGTGAAGCGGATTTGATAGGGGCTCGATACGGCATGGAAGATCTCGGAAGATCTGGATGTCGCGGGCGTGTCTGGACGGAGAGCAGATTGAACGATCGAGTGACGGCGGAATGGAGAGTGGACGTACTCGACTATCGCCGGAATCTGGATCGGTGAAGTGGGATGGAAGTTTTTTTGTAATATTAATTCATTAAAAAATCCAAACACAAAATGTCTATTTAAGTATTACAGCAGAATCTTAATACTGAAATGCATAGGGTCTCTTTAATAAATTCCCTTTCAAATTAGGTATTCGTTGGAATCCCTAACTCATAATCTTTCACCCAATTTGGCGGACGGCCCTGGCGCATCGATCTCCTGATCGAACCCGGTTCAGATTCGTTGAGCGAACTTGGGTCGTCGGCGTCTCTCGTTTCTCTTGTCTCTTATCTTCTCCACATCTCCTTGTATTGCTCTGCTGTCTACTAGAATCGCATCAGTAATAACTTATAATGTGCTATAGGTAATAACTAATAATAATTACCCTATTAACCTTAATGGATGATTCTTTTTTTATTAAAGACTTGAATATCTAAATATGCAGTCTGTCTGAATATCTTTTATGCAGTATAAAGCAGACTAGAGTCTTTTTAATGGGACGAAAACAGTTTTGGGACATTGGCAAACACATCCCAATAACATGCTTATAGACAAGTTCAATCTGTCTGAATTAGCTAATTATCAAATTAGCCGAACCCGAGCCGAGCCTGAGCCGGGCTTTATTTCACACCCTAGAACTGTTTACTTATTTAGGGATCGTATATTAATTTTAAAAATTAATTGTATTTGTTTAAAATTCCTATAATGACCGATGATGATCGAACTTGGACGTATAACCGGCAAGATTCAAAGGGTCATCTAACGGTGGAATTTGGCAATGGCGTCCCTCATTTCTTGAAATTTGCAATAGAAACACTTGGATGTGAAAGGATAAAGTGCTCTTGCTTTACTTGTTGTTGTTCATTTTATTTTTTGATAGATGAAGTGGGTATTCACCTTTACAAAAACGGGTTCATGACTGATTATTCTATTTCGTATCAACATGGTGAAATCGATAGCTCAAGAAAAAAAGCACGAATAGAAATTTTCGAAGAATACGGCCATACTACCTTTGAAGTTGGATCTAGTAGTAACAATCCAATAGTCAATATGGTTCATGATGCAAGTAGACCCTTCGTTCCCTTTAAATCTTGTTGATGATAATAACATTGATAATGTATCTCTAAATGTGGATGGCTCGTTTGATATTGTTTCATTCGAACCTGAACCCACTTTACATGAAAAGAGTGAGAGTTATGTCGAAGATGAAACAGAAAATTTCAATTATGAAGATGAATATTCTATATGATTCGCCTGAGTGAGTTATATGTTTATACTTTCATTTCATTTTCAAGCAGAATAATTTCATTTTATTTATTCCTTTAGAAAATATTCCATTAGAAAATGGCACGCGGATGGAGTTGTAAACGAACAAACAACAGACGATCACAACCTGCAAGAATAGATTAAGAAATCGAAGTTGACCGCTTCGATGAAGAACATCGTAGAAAATGGACAAAGGGACTGAGGCAACTGGATGCACCAACTGACGCCACTATTGTTAAGAGCGGGTGAGTGTTTTCATTATATTATATTATATTATTTTATTTGATTGTTTTTTATAGGACTTTTACAAACAATGTAAGAAGTTAAATAGGAATCTTTTCCATACACGGGTGGATCTTGTTCAGTTGCGGCCACTCATGAAAGAATGGTAAAAAAATATTTCATTCATATATTTTACATTTATCATTCTAATTTTTTTGTGTATGACAATCAGAATGAAGAAGCTGGTCATGAAGTCGGTCACTGTGAGGTTTATAAGAAAACACAGAGTTTGGCTAAGACAAACGACTGGGCTCATCCAAAGGGAGGATGCTTCATTGTAAGAAATCTTCGTTTTTAGATATTTAAGTCATATTTTTTATTTATTATTGATTTTCATTTTTATAGGCTGACTATAATGAGCTGCAAAGAAATGCTATGGAAGCCGAAAATTCTGAGATCAATTCATCAAATGGATCACACACACTCCCTGATAATTTAGAATTATGGGTCAAAGCTACTGAGGAAAAAAAGAAAGGTCGTGTGCTTGGAACCAGAGCAAGTGATCCAATGCCATTACCAATTCCTGATAATATGGCGACTTCACAGAACACAACGACAAATTTTATAGAAATTCAACAACAAAAAAGTAAAGAAGACTTTGATCGGGCAGTTCAAGAGGCCAGTAGAAAACAGATGCCGGATATACTAAATGAACTAAGGGAAGACTTACGTCGAGAGACGATTGAGGTAATTAGCATTTATATATAAATCAATATTCATATTTTCTCTGTAATTTCAATTTTTTTTACATTAGGGTCAGTCGAGCCAAGGACACGACAACATAATCACGCCTATTACAAGAGATTCAAATGTCGAAAATGTTGGCAAAAGTGCGACTAAAAGTCCGATTAAAAATGCGGCGAATAGCGTGACCGACACCAACAAATAGGTTCCTCTTCTTTTATCTTTTGGTTTAGTTTTGAATAACATGAATTGTATGAATGGTATGTTTTGTTGGTTATTGAATGGTATGTTTTGGGATGGAATAGTATGTTTTATTGGTTATTGAATGATATGTTTTGGAATGGAATGGTATGTTTTGGAATGACAATAGGTATGGAATTGAATGGTATGTTTTGGAATGATTGGTTGAATGTTTTGGATAATTTTGAGGGATATTTGTCTATGAATGGAATATGAATGTAAATATATGTTTGATTGATTTTTTCAGGTTATATGAATGTGTAAGACCTTCAATAGGCGTCTTCTAAAATGTAAATATTTCCTATAATTTTTTTAGAAATTAGCCACGGCCTTTTGGCATTTAGCCACGGCCGTGGCCCTTCACTTTTCTCTCTATTTCAACGATTTAGCCACGGCCAATAAAAGATTAGCCACGGATTTTGCCCGTGGCCTTTCATTCCAAGAAAGAGAGGATGAAGAATACACAGCTTCAACTGACCACGTTGAAGAAGTCAAACTCTCAAAAGGAGGGGTACTGATAGGTACATCTATATCCCCCGAATTAAAAAATTCTTTACTATGTTTATTAGAGACTCATGTGCATACATTTGTATGGGAGGGAGAGGCACCCTCACAGGTACAACGCATGATAACATGCCATGAGCTGAACATAGATAACAGCTTTACTTCGATCCGTTAAAAGCGAAGAATACTCGTAGCCGAAAGAAAGGAAGCAGCACAAGCTGAGATTGAAAAGCTGGTCAAGGTTAGGCATATACGGGAAGTGAAATACCCACGATGGGTAGCTAATCCAGTTATGGTTAAAAAATCTAATAGAAAGTGGAGAATGTGTGTAGATTTCACAATACTCGCGTAGCATTATCCGGACCGCTTCGACCTCTTGTGTGGTTACTGCCACGGCTCGATATTCTGCCTCCATGCTTAACCTTTCTAGTGTACTCTGTTTCTTTGACATCTATGCCACCAGCATTCCTTCAACGAAGACTAGAAATCCAATTCGGCTTTTCCTATCGATGGTGTCTCCCTCCAGTCGGAATCGCAGTATGCGACGATATTCCTTTGCGTTATCTATTGGCTTGTCATCTGAGAAGATATCAAACCTTGCAATCATCGGTGTCTCTGTTGGTTTCTTGTTTTCCATTCCACAACTTTTTAAAAGATTGGTTAAATACTGATATTGTGTTAGGTGAATTCCTCCTTTAAAATGTGAGACCTAGATGCCCAAGAAAAATTTGAGCTCCCCCAATATTCGTAAAGGAAATTCTTTGTTCAGTTTCGTAATTATTTCTTGTACCCTTTTTTCGACTGATCCAACGACTACGATTTCGTCGACGTATACAAACAAGAATGCCGTGAAATCGTTCTGTTTTAAAATGAATAGTGAAGGGTCTGTTGGTGACTCTTTGAAGCTCAACATTGTGAGACACTTCCACAGTGTTTGAAACCAGCACCTTGGTGACTGTTTCAATCCATATAATGATCTATGGAGAAGGCACACGTAGTTTGATTTACTTGTGTTTACAAACCCGAATGGCTGAGTTACTACGATTCTTTCTTTTAGTTCCCCGTGAAGAAACGCATTCGAAATGTCCAGTTGGTGCATTTTCCATCCTTTCGAAACTGCTACTAGTAATACCAACCGAATTGATAGCGGACGAATGACCGGACTGAAAGTCTCCATATAATATGTACCAAGTTTCTGTCTCATGCCATTCTCTACTAGTCTCGCCTTGAATCGTTCCACCGAACCATCTTTATTTGTCTTGACTTTGTAGACCCATTTTGTGTTGATTACATTGTCACATGTTTCCTTGGTACCAACGTCCAGATTTTGTTGTGTTCTAACTCTTTGAACTCTGTTGTCATTGCGTCTTTCCATTTTGGAATTGTGAGTGCGTATTTTGCTGACCTTAATTGGAACTGGAATTTCCGTTGCGGCGATTGCGAGTGCATATTTCGGATATGGTTTGTGTATCCCGACCGAAGCTCTCGTGACGATTCTTGATGTTCTTTCCGATATCTCCTCATACTCTGATTCTGATTGGTCAGCGTCGTCGTCATGGTTGTTTGATTCCTCCGTGAAGAGATCGGCGATGCTTCCCAAGACCGCCGCTGGTTGTTGTTCTTCTTCTTTCAGTTGGACAGAAAATTGTTCCGGCACCTCTCTGTTCGACGAGTTCCTGATGACGCTGTTTGGATTGATTTCTCCCAAAATCGTGGACTGTATTGGGTCTTGTTCACCTGATTGATTTTCAATTCTTGAGTTCGTGTTTGAATTTCCCAAAACTCTGTTATTTGGGCTGAGTGCTCCCAAATTCGTGAGGTGGATCTTCTTCAACACGCCGGCCCATCATACTATTATTTGATTTTACCAATCCCAACGTTGTGGACTGAAGCCCTTGAGTACTGGTTTGTTGTAAAATATTATTTCGGTCCCCAAAATATTGTTTATTTGCTGTGAAGTCCTTTTCGTTGAAAATTACATCTCTGGATGCATAAATTCTTCGACTTTCCGGCTCTAGGCATAAGTAGCTATTTTGCGACATTGAATAGCCAATAAATATGATCTTACAGATTTTGAATTTTGTTTATTGTTACGATAAGGACGAAGGCACGGGTAACAGACGCAACCAAAAAATTTGAGCTGTTTATATTCTGGTAATTTCTTGAATAAAACTTCCATCGGAGATTTGTTGTTTAATATTGGGGTAGAATTTCTATTGTACAGATAGCTTGCCGTAAGTACGCCCCAGAACTCATTTGGTAACCCGGAGTGCCGTAACAGTGTTACCGTAATATCAATGAGGCGACGATGCCTACGTTCTACCATGCCCATTTGTTGGCGGAAATACGGTGCAACCAATCTGTGTGAGATGCCTAATTCCGCTAATCTTTCACCCAACTTTATATATTCTTTTGCGTTATCGGTCTGAATAGCTTGAATTCGTTTTCCGGTCTGTCTTTCGGCCCAGGATCTGAATTTCTCGAATATTTTGTAAATATCCGATTTTCTCACCATTGGAATTGAAGACCCAGTTGAAGCAGCTACTAGAATCTACAAAGTTTACGTAATAGTTGTAACCTTCGAACGATGCTACCGGGGCTGGACCCCATATGTCAGAAAAAATTAATTCCATTGGCTGATACGTTGTATTTTGAGAGGGATGTGGAAGATTATGTGCTTTACCAAGTTGAAAAGAATTACAAACAACCATTGGTTTTGTATTAGATTTTATTACACCATTTTTCTTAAGTGTTGATATATATTTAGAATTTAAATGGCCGAGTCGGCAGTGCCAAAGAATATGTTCTGCATCTTCACACAAATTTATTGATCATCCTCGTCTTTATTGGGAGTTCATATAATCCTTTATGAACCCCTCCTTCCAGTACGAGTTCTTTAGTAGCCAAGTCGTGAATCCTGACTTTCTGTGAATCAAATGAAACAGATACATTGCTATCGTTACACAAGCGATTAACAGATAATAGATTTCTAGTTACAGTTGGAACCAACAATAAATCTTTAAATACACAAGAACCCCTTGAAAATTTTGCAATACTCTCCCCGGATTTTATAATTTTCAGAGGAGAGCCGTCAGTCGTAAAAAGTCTGTCTTTACCTAAGTAGTTATGAGAAATTTGTATATTTTCACCTGAGTTTGTTATGTGAGATGTGGCCCCTGAATCTGGGTACCACATTGTCATTGTGTCCACTGGAGAATTATGCCCAACTGCGTTAATTGACCCATGTTTTTCTCCATTAAACGTACCTGATGCAGTCAGAGTCCGGTTGTGATTTGGTGGAAACCGGGTTAGGCTAATGCGGTTGTAGCAATCGATGGCTAGATGACCCTTCTTTTGGCAGATCTGACACTGTCTGTTGAATCTCTGCCCAGCACCAAACTTCCCTTCGTTCTTAATTGTTGAATTGCCCCTGGACGCGATGTGTACCTCGCCGGAATCGTCCCTGGTCGCCGCGATTTTCGCCCCAATGCGGAGCTCCTGATCGATTAGAAGTTCGCCGAGCTCAGAAAATGTTAGATTAGGGTCCTAACGTGTAGTAATGGAAGTTACGAAGGCCACATAGTCGTCGTTTAATCCCTGCAAGGTTCTAAGAATCACTTCCGATTCTTTCAATTTCTCGCCGGTTGCTGCAAGTGCATCCTTTAGGACAGAAATCTTGGTGATGTATTCCTCCATTTGCATTCCCCCTTTTCTGATCGATTGAAGTTGCAGTCGTAGATGCAGTTGTTGAGTTTGGGTACCGGACGCGTAGAGTTTCTACAAGCATTTCCAGACACCGGAGGACGTCTTGTAAGATGCTACCTGTGGTACTATTGAGGTAGCGATTCCGGTTAGAATCCAACTCAAGATTAACTGATCTTGATGGATTGTCTCCGGCGAGTCAAGATTAACTTCTCCTTTTACATATCCCATTAGCTCGAAACCGCGTAGCATAGCGGTGAATTACGCCTCCCATGAAAAATAATTTCTCTTGTCGAGAAGAGCACATCTGAGTGGCTTAGTAATGACTTTGATCGGTTTTGCCGAATCATTGGCAGCGGAAGTAAATGTCGCCGGACTTGTCATCGGAGAAACTCTGTTTTCTCTCGAAAGATCCCCAAGCAACTGATACCATATGAGATTTACTAGATTGAATCTCGATTGAGTTATTATTCATGATTATATTGTTTACATCTATAGGATAAAACTAGTATAGTTTGTTATTCAATAGTTAGTTATTCCTAACTGCTAACTATAGTATCCAATAGAAGTTTATATTGTTGAGTGAATTTACGCGTGCCTGTAGCTTCGAATGACAGAATGTCGGCTGCTGCAGGTGCTGCAGCTCATGATGTTCTTGGGAATTTCCAGTGTTTATAGATGTGTGCAGGTCTCGCAGATTTTGCAGGTGTACATATTGCGATAAATTGAGGGTTTGTCTTTGTTGCAGGTGCCCGGATGTCGAGGCTTTTGCCGGATTTTGCGCGATCTGAATGTAATTCTCGAGTACATCTGAGATTTAATTTGCAGATCTCGCATTGGGTTTTGGGAGTAGATATACCAGTGTCGAGATTGTATACTCTTAATAGTTGTCGGAGATGAACAGTTCAATCTCTTCTGAGATACTTGCAATAATGCAAGATGAAGTTGAAAAAAGTTTCATTGTATCGAGTCATGTTCATTAGTTAGCTTAGAGGATTATTTATTTAATTTGCATGCATAATCTCATGTAGGTGTAAATCCATAGATTAAATCTCATGTGATATTTTGGCAACGATTGCATAATATATAGCTAATTAATCATATAGGATGGTTATGCATGAGATCATAGTATTTGTTTTACCATGCATTGTTTATGTGTTAAAGATAATCATCTATGAGATAATAAGCGTAGGGGTGAGATTCCCTGTCCCCGACCGAAATCCCTAGCCTTTTCCGGATACGGAGATGGGGATTGAAATCCCCTCCCCAAACAATACGCGTACCCGGGTAAATTGCATTTAAACCTTATTTGATATTTTATATAAATAATCCTATATAATATATTAAATGCATAAGTTTATATTTAAAATATATTCATAAAAAATTATATTCAATTAACCCCCATAAGTTTATATTTAAACTGTATCCATAAAAAATTATATTTAACCCCTTACATTTTAAATTTTCAATATTTACTAAATTCTAAGGAGCAAGTTCCTCAGCTTTGTTAGCTGAATCATCTGGAAGGGGGAGATCATTTTCAAAGTCTGGTAGGACAGGGAACATATCTAAATCCAGAGGTGCTAACATCAGGGAGGAAGGTCTCTTGCCCAGAGAATAATGAGGCAGGGATACTTCTGGCCCACGCTAAATAGAGATGCAGTCATGTTCGCAAGAAAATGCAAGGCCTGCCAAATCCTTGTGGACAGAAAGTTGCTTAGAGAGGTTCTTAAGAGTTTCATTGATACTCTTAGGTTTTGCCATTACCTTTAGGCTAGTGAATTCTGACAGTTGGTCGGGATTGGATTAACCCTTGTTTGGGTGAACCAGTATAAATTCTCTCGTGTTGTTCTTTGTTAACTTTAGTTTTAATCTTTCATCTAAAAACAACTAAACAACACTTAATTGAAAATGATCCCTCTTCCAGTTATTTGGTCGAATACAGAGGTTGACTACTTTACGCAGATCTCTCATCCAGTTATCTGGTCAACTATATGAGGTTATATTCATTGCTTTAAATCTTTACTCAGATATTTATTCAAGCATTTACTTATTAAATATATATCCAGTTATCTGGTCATTTACTCTATAATATAACTTGTGTTTATAATATAACTTAGTATTCATATACTATAGTTGTTTGTAAAACACCATCTGAAAAGTTGACTCTGTATTCATATACAGTAGTAACTTCAAGAGAAAAAGGCAAGTCCAATATATAATATTGTAAGATATAATATTATAATCTTTAAATTCGTATAATAGTATTATATTGCTAACAATATTATACTATTATTATACAACAATTTGTGTACTTAAGTGTGTACAGGTAATTCCGCTATCAATCTGCATAAATCGAAAAGAGGTTATTATCCCCCCTAATAGCCTCGGATCACGATCCAACAGCCAACTCATAATATTCGTACCTATAGGGTCATTCAGACTGCACGTGCGTGGCAAAATTATGAGGAAAGCCTGCACGCGTGAACATTATGAGGGGTGATGAAGCACAACTTGTCGTACCAGTGCTCACGGTGGTGTGAACGGCTACCTTCTCGTGTCGGAGGCTCTGAGATCCATGACGTGCGGTCTACGACAAGTCTTCCGGAAGGGAATCAGTGATTTCAGTATGAGAATCACCGATTTCTCCTTGAATGACGCTCTAGAATTGATGGAACTGATGCCTTTGGAGTAAGCATGAGGTTCCCTTTTATAAGACCTCTGGGGTTGTCATCCTCGACGGGGATCAACCACAGCGATAATGGCGACCGTTACGACCATTATGGCTTGAGTTGGACGCGAGTGACGGTCCAAATCGGTGATTTGGGAGTGAAATCGGCGAGTCCAAAGGGGAAGTGATGAAGCACGAAATCTGCTACCAGTAGGCTCGCGGGGTTGAGAGGAGGGCCGGAGGTTTTGGAGTCCACGACGCGCGCTCTACGTCAAATGCCTGCACAAGTGGAGGGGAATCGGCGACTCGGGCTCCTTGGCTCTCTGGTGTGGAGTGTTATAAGTCAAGGTGACATATGAATGGAGGACACCCCTACGACCCCTTTTATAGTGTCCTGGAGGCGTTTCCATTCAATAGAGTGGGGCCCACCCCATTATGGTACCCTATTGAAGGGCGCCATAATGGTGTGGGCCCGCCCAAGTAACGGCTGGGAATCACCTACTCCTTGTGGGAATCGCCTACTCAAGTGTGGGAATCGCCTACTCAGATGGGAATCGCCTACTCAGGGGGAATGGGCTAGTCCCCACTGGAATCGGCTACTCCCCACTGGAATCGGCTACTCCCATATGTTGACTTGAGGACTTTGACGTAGACTCTTGCTCCACACCGTGGATGCCTTCCGGGAGTCCGGCGTAAAACGATGGAACCCCAGTCCTTGTTGAGGGGCATTACTGGGAGTGACTGACGTAATCAGGCATGTCTCACCAGTACTCCCCCCTGAAGGGAGCACAAGAAACATGCATGTATCGCCAGTTTCCCCCCATGCAAGGTGATCCGCATCAAGGCCAAAGCGACAAGATGGGATCGAATCATTGCGGCCACATCGACACAATGACTCCGTTATCCATGCACTATCAGATGGATTGATTCACTATCAGAATCTAGTTCCAGGCCAACGGAACTACGTGTTTATAGTCCAACTCTGATCAGGAGCGACATTTGTTGTGTCATCATCAAGGCCAAAGCGACATGGTGGGTCGAGATCATTAAGGCCAAAGCGACAAAATGATCTCCAAGTCTATCAAGGCCAAAGCGACAAGATAGAAGAATTATTGAGGCCAAAACAACAAAATAATTCTTGGTCTATTAAGGCCAAATCGACAAAATGGACCTGGATCTATTAAGGCCAAAGCGATAAAATAGATCCGATTCTGGCCGAAGCGACAGAATCTGTTGATTCACTATTAGAATCTGATTCCGGTGAAGGCTACAAATTCACTATCAGCATCTGATCCTGGCCAAGATGGCGGAATCTTACCTGCAAAAAAGGAAACATTCTGCAAAACAACTAGATCAGTCCAAAACGCATAATTTATTTACTTATTGAACTTACCGTGCGATTTTACCTTCCTTTGCTCAAATTGGTCCTTGGTAAATATGGCCGAAGCGACAGATCTTCCCGTGCTCAATTTTTTGACGACATCTGGCCGAAGCGACAGAAGTGTCAGGAGAGCTTGTGATACTCCCCCCGAAATTTGACGACTTCTGGCCAAAGCGACAGAAGTGTCGGGAGAGCATGTCATACTCCCCTCGAAATTTGACGACTTCTGGCCGAAGCGACAGAAGTGTCGGGAGAGTTTGTGATACTCTCCCTCGAAATGCGACGATTTCTATCCAAAGCGACAGAAGTGTCAGAAGAGCTTGTCATACTCCCCTCGAAATTTGACGACTTCTGGCTAAAACGACAGAAGTGTCGGGAGAGTTTGTGATACTCTCCCTCGAAATGCGACGACTTCTATCCAAAGTGACAGAAGTGTCGGGAGAGCTTGTGATACTACCCCCTCGAAATGTGACGACTTCTGGCCAAAGCGACAGAAGTGTCGGGAGAGCTTGTGATGCTCTACCTCAAAATTTGACAACTTCTGGCCGATGCGACAGAAGTGTCGGGAGAGCTTGTGATGCTTTCCCTCAAAATTTGACAACTTCTGGCCAAAGCGACAGAAGTGTCAGGAGAGTTTGTGATACTCTCCATTGAAAATCGTGTCATTGTGACACATAACTTTTGAAATGAGTTATTTTCCGAAATATTTGACTACCTTTTGTCACTGGGCTACCTTTTGTTTTTTCTTTGCTAATCTTTCATATAAATTACCCTTTAAATTGTAACTAAGGGCCGAAACTAGATTCACAAGTCGTAATTTAGCCACTCTGGACGTAAATTAGACTATGTTAACCCTATTGCTAGCCACTCTGGGCGCAGACTTGGTCATACGAATCGTAGCTCAGCCTACGGTTAAATTTGTGGATAATTTATACCTCCAGATTAACGCAGAGTTGTAAAAGATAGCATGAATGACATCTCTGAAAGATGCAAATACTTTAGACTCGAGGGTTACGTTTGTAATTTTCAATTACAACTTAAGTTTGAACCCTGATGCCGGAGGGAGCTTGTGATACTCCCTCTTGAAGTGTGATGACTTCTGGCCGAAGCGACAGAAGTGTTGGAGAGAGCTTGTGATACCCCCTCTTGAAATGTGACGACTTCTGGCCGAAGCGGCAGAAGTGTCGAAGAGAGCTTGTGATACTCCCTCTTGAAATGTTTTGATATTTTTGTAATTTTTCGGAACTCAATTTAATCAATTATTTGGCTTTCTTAATTAATTGTTTGTTTAATTTATTTTTTGAATTGTAACTAAGACCCGAAACTAGATTCACAAGTCGTAATTTAGCCACTCTGAATGTAAATTAGACTCTGCTAACCCTATTGCTAGCCACTCTGGGCGTAGACTAGGTCGTACGAATCGTAGCTCCTACCTCAGTAGTAATTGCGAGAGCTTTCTTTTTATGATCCTTAGTAAAAGGAGCCATAAATGGGATGATTGCTTCTATCGGGTCGAAGCAACAGACTACTAGTGGGAGTTCTTCCGAAGTGCCGGAAGCTATGGATAGGTACCTATCCCTTCCGGGTGTCACAAAACAGAAAATTTTTGTACAATATTTCTTTGTAGTTTTGTGACCCCCTTGAGCAGTACTACTAGTCCCCAAAGTTTGAAATTAGCAAAAAATATGGCAAATTTTTTGCAATTTTTCTGCAGAAAATCGTGCCGCCGGAGGTCGGGATGCCTGTTTAGACCTTTCCCAGAAAAGATTCCTTGCACTGTTGGGAAATTCTGCTTTTTTGTACTCGTAGAGAAACTTTTTTCATGTGAAGTGTGGTCGTAGAATCCCAAAATCAGATCTGGGTATTCCGGAGGTGGACCAACAAAATCACTGGAAGTGAAAAAAGGTAAAACGGTATTCTGTTTTTTTTTTTTACCGAAACGACGATGCGAATCCAGCCAAAGCGATGGATTTTAGTTTCGGTAAAAGAGCTGGGCTATGTGTGGTCTTATTCAGCCGAAGTGATGAATGAAGACGATGATCGATTCGACAATTCAAGTGTGGGAATCGCCTACTCAGTGTGGGAGTCGGCGATTCAATTATGGGAATCGCCTACTCAGTGTGGTCTTATTCAGCCGAAGCGATGAATGAAGACGATGACCGAGTCGACAATTCAAGTGTGGGAATCGCCTACTCAGTGTGGGAGTCGGCAATTCAATTCTGGGAATCGCCTACTCAGTGTGGGAATCGCCGATTCCCAGGATAGGTGATTTTCTATGAAAAATCCAACCTATGTGAAAGGGTAAGTACCAGATTAAAAGGCATTGACAGCACTTGCTCAAAAAGCTAAAGGAATCGGCGACACCCTATGTGGAGTCGGCGATTCAACTTATGGTCTTTTTGAACAAAGCTGTGGACAACACTCTTAGCTAGCAGAATAACCCGGAATGACTTGGGAGTAGAGGACCCCCAAAGACCCCTTTTATAGTGTCCTGGGGGACATTTCCCCATTCATTAGCGTGGGGCCCACCCCATTAAGGTATCCTATTAAGGAGTGCCTTAATGACGTGGGCCCACCCAAGTAACGGCTGGGAGTCGGCGATTCAGGTGTGGGAATCGCCGATCCAGAGGTTCAATCGCCGACTCCCCATGAGCCTAGTGGCAGTCTACCAGAACTGTCCACGAGGCCTAGAGTCAGTGATTCACCTCTGGAGTCGGCGACTTGGTAGTCCCAATCGGCGACTCCCAGGTGCTTCCTTGAGTACTTGACGTAGACACTCCTTCCGAATTCGTGGAACTCTCCGGGGGTCCGGCATAAAGCGACGGAACCCTAGTCCTTGTCGAAGGGCGTTGCTGGGAGTGACTGACGTGATCAGGAATGTCTCACCAGTACTCCCCCCTAAAGAGAGCATGGCAAAACACCCGTGTAGCCTCAGTATCCCCCCCCCCAAGCAAGGTAGTCCGCATCAAGGCAGGAAGCGACAAGATGGGATTGAGTCATTGTGCTCACAGCGACACTAATGACTCCGCGTGGTCCATGCACTATCAGATGGACTGATTCACCATCAGAATCTAGTTCCAGGCCAATTGGTGAGACATGCCTGATTACACCAGTCACTACCCATCAACGCCTCTCAACAAGGACTAGGGCTCCGTCGCTATGGCAGGACCCCCGGAGAGCTCCCACGGTGCGGAACACGTTCATCGTCCAGATCGCCGAGTTAGCCCGTAAAGTCGCCCGATTGGACTACCAAGTCGCCGACATACAGGATAACTCGCCGAGTTAAGGCAAGATCGGCAGTATGGTAGACTGTACATCTTGGCCCTAGAAACTCGCCGAGTTAGCCCTTAACGAGGCGACTTCCATACCTGAATCGGCGACTTACGACCGTTACTCGGCGGCAGCCAACGTCATAAATGTTACCATATATGACCATAGGCGCGATCTCCGCCGATGAGTGCGCCCTCCGAGACCCTATAAAAGGGGTCCCAAGGGGACACTCAAGGGCACGATTCAAGTTCCATTCTCACACCAGAGCACTACACTACGAAACTCGGCGAGTCTCATTAGAATCGCCTAGTTTCCACTTGCAGGTATTTGACGTAGAGAGTGCGTCGTGGACTCCAAAGCCTCCGGCATCAACCTCGCACCACCGCGAGCCCTGGTTGCAGATTCAGTGCTTCATCAGCTGGCGCCGTCTGTGGGACTACCGAACCACCGGTATCCCGTCGTAATCGCGATTTTTTAAAAATCCGGCTCGAACTCTCCCAAGAGTTCGCCGAGTTTGTCAAAAAATCGTCGACTTAGATCGTCCGATTCTCGGTTAACGTCCGATTTAGCCTTAAATCGCCGACTTATCCTTGAGAATCGCCCGATCCGGAATATCGTCTGCTAGCTAAGAGTGAGAATCGCCCGATCCGGAATACCACCAAGACAACTGCAAACCTGACACAAAGGGGAAGCGTCCACGTTCTCCTTCGCCAGACAGTGACAACAGCGAGAATCGCCAGCGGAAGACCATCAATATGATATTTGGTGGTGGATCCGTTGGCAAGTGGCACTAGGGAAGGGGTTATCCCATGCCTTAAAAGCCAAGTTGTGACTGTCCTGGAAGAGCACCAGGGCAGGTTCGTTCGGGGGGGTGAGGCACTGACACAGATTGCGCGCACAAACTGAACGTCGGCTCATCCATTCCAACTCGACGCCTGAAGCGTCAAACACTCACTCCCGACAGGCGGGAGTCAGCCAAAGGAACCTGGGCAGACAAGTTGTGCGAAATCCTATGGGCATATCGCACAACGAGTAAGAGCCCTACGGGCTAGCATAACAGAAAGGAATAGGCCAAGAAATAAACTATCTTCCAACTCCGAAGGTCCCTACATCGTTAAGGAGGAGATAAGGCCAGGAGCTTATCGCCTACAACGACAGGATGGAACAATGGTTCCTAACACCTGGCATGCGGACAACATGCAGCAGTACTACGCATAGTACTCACAAGCATCAAGTTTATTTTCTTTAGTTTTCCTAGTATGTATGTTAGCTAATTATAAAATATACTTGCGCATTCTAACCCATATGGATACCCTAAATCTATTGTGTCGCTTTGGCCTCAGTAGAATAAAGATCATTCCGTCGCTACGGCCCTAATGATCCTATCCAATCTTGTCGCTAAAAAGCCTTGATATGGATCAACAAGTCACTCCCTCACTAGGAGTCAGACTAAATCATCAAAGGTTCAAATCCAGGGTTAGAATAAATAGGTCCAATTCAGACACGCATTGCGACCACAACTCTTATTCGCACGAGCGAATCATGAACTAGTGGATATCAAACCACTTTCACCTATCGAGTTTAACTACGATTCATACGACCAAACTTACGTCCTAAGTGACTAAGAATCTAACTTACGTCCAAAAGCGACTAAGTTACGATTTGGGAATCTAGTTAAGTCGAGTTTTCCCAAACTTACGTCCTAAGTGGCTAAGAATCTAACTTACGTCCAAAAGCGACTAAGTTACGATTTGGGAATCTAGTTAAGTCGAGTTTTTCCAAACCCATGTCCTAAAAATCTAACTGACGTCCAAAAAGCGACTAAGTTACGATTCGTGAATCTAGTTTAAGTTCAACTAAACCTACGTCCTAAGTGGCTAAGTAAAGCTGAAAGAATCTAACTTACGCCCAAAAGCGACTAAGTTACGATTTGTGTCTACATCCATCTACGATTCATACGACTAACTTACGTCCAAAAGCGACTAAGTTACGATTCGTGAATCTAGTTCAACTAAACCTACGTCCTAAGCGGCTAAGTAAAGTTGAAAGAATCTAACTTACGTCCAAAAGCGACTAAGTTACGATTTATGATTCTAGTTTAGATCCAACTACGATTCGTACGACTAAACCTGTGTCCTAAGAATCTAACTTACGTCCAGAGCGACTAAGTTACGATTTATGAATCTAGTTTAACTCTAAAAACACATTAGCAAAAGTAATTTCATTAACAAAATATAAATTACATAATCCACTACAAAATTTTAAGAAGAGAAGCTGTTACATAGTTCTATTCTAATCCTCTTCTTTCCTCGCGTTACGAACAACGCTCTTGATCTTATCCAAGGCTTCCTTGTGCTCCAGCTGCACTTCAGGATGTTCTTCTAGCCATGCCATAATATCTGAAATGTAGTTGGCAGGCAGACTCGTAAAAACGTGAGGTCCGAAAAAGTTCACGTCTTGGAGTTGATCGGATTGACCATCAACTTCGAACTCCAAGTCCTTCACCTTCTCAGAAGAAGCGTCCAGAGCTTCCTTCATCTTCTTCGACTCCTCCGTGGATCGAGAGAAGCGATCTTGTAAATCCTTCAAAGCGGAAGTGGACTCAGAAACTTCAACTTGCAATTTCTGAATCTGCGTTTCAGAAATCATCGTATTTCCCACTTCCACATCTAGCTGCGTCTTCAGCGTATCAACCTGTTTTCGAGCAGCAGCGAGAAGCGACTCATTATCTTTCATAGAGTCACAGCTTCGGCGAAGATCAGCAATTTCAGATCGGTGCGCAGCGCAATCTTTATTCTTCGCCGCTATCGCTTTCTCGTGCTCAGCAGCTTGTTCCTCCAACTTCTTGTTCCGTTGGAGGGTTTTTCTCAACGACCACACCTCTTTGCAGACAGCTTGATACTTGTCATCAAGCTTGTTGTACTCCTGTTGGGAACGGAGGGTGTCGTTTGCAGATTGCATCCCAATGGTTGCATTTGATAGATACGCGACCTACAAAACAAAACAATCAATTAGTAAAATAAAATAAAACAAATATAAGTGAGAAGCGATTGCGAATCACTTACAGCAGATATAGCTTTTCCAAGCTCTTCGCGTATCCAGTCCCCAGGCTTAGTCAGAAGCAGCTGGGCAGCCTTCGTCCGCACCCCTTCGTCGGCAAACAAGCCCGGATAGTCAAATGTGGTGCGGAAGGGGGCGAACTCAGGAACAGACCTCGAGCTCGACCAAGTCTCGAAGGTTCTGCGGGGGCCAGTCTCTTGGGCCTTCCGTTCTCTAATCAGCTTAGCGCCGCGAAGTCTCACGGCCAAGTGTGGAAGGACCGCCTCGCGGTACAGATGTGCACCCTTCTTCTTCTTAATCGGATTGCCAGAAGGGTCCTCTGACCGCAGGTAATGTGCCACATCAGAAAAAGTAAAATCCTCTCGCTGGCACAAAGCGAATGGAATTCCTTGCCCACATTCAAAAGAAGCGAGGGCAGAAGAGATCTTCTTCACCCGCTTCAGTTCAGCCTTACTCAGGGCGCAAGGAACATCCAGGTGTACGCGGCGAGCATTGGCCCACCTCTCGCGGCTCCCGCGTACAAAAATAGATTCAACAAAAAAGAACTCACTCTTCCACTGGGGCCCATAATTAGTGGGGAGTTCTATAATCAGCTCACGTCCGCTGAACCGCTTTGCTAACCCCAACCGACCAGATTCGGAAGCGGGCGCCTTGACAAATTTGAAGAACCAAAAGAATAAGGCGGCGGTTGCAGGGATGTTCAGACTCCAACAGATGTTGGAGAATCCTCTCAGATAAACAAAAAAATCTGCCTGCATCTGCGACAGCGACACCCCACCATGCAGCAACACTTCGCTCATCAGTGCAGGAATTGGCAGCATTGAGAAGTGTCTGAAGTAGAGGCGGGGAATGGCTTGGAACCCGGCTGGAGGCAGATTCGCTGGCTGATATTGCGATCCCCAGAATCGCAGGTGCCCAGAAATGCGAATCCCGCGTAGAATCTCACTGGCTTCAAGCGCAGAAGTTATAGAAAAGGGATGCGCGGTCTCGTTCTGAGGCACGAGAGGCGCATTGACAGAAACCTCTTCAAAAGACCCCTCGTCAGTATCACAGAGGGGCAACATTCTGATTTCACCACCCGGCAGAGTTTCGCAGTGAGCATAGCCAGTGTGGTTCTCCACTCCCTCGTAGAATGGGAGATTCACATGATCTCCATCCTTATCCATTTCCATAGGAGGAGGAGGAGTATTCGATCTATCATCGCGGCTTCGGCTCGGGCCGCGTTCAACTGGAATGTCCTGAGTATAGTCAAAGGGCTCAGGCACCCTTACATCCTCCGCATAGGGGAAGTGTATCTTTCCTCTACCACCCATCCCATAAATATGAGGAACGGGGGCACTTGTGGTGGTAGGTTTCTCGGAAGAGTCCCTAGCATGTTTAGGGTGCTTCCTCTTTCTCTTCTTTGGCCTCTCAGATTCATCATCCGGCCTATCAACATCCACCACTTGGATAGGTGGAAAATCTTCAATTTCAACCCCCGAGTTTGGGGGTAATGTCGGCGATTTAGGTGCTGAACTCGCCGATATTGGTACGGAACTCGCCGATCCGAGTTGAATTACTCGGCGAGGTCTCTTAAACATGGGGATACCCCCTTGCCTTTGGCCGGCGACTTCCCAAGGGGACTCGCCGACTTAGCTGCAAGAGTCGGGGGGATCTCACCCGGTTCAACAGAAGGCTCTGCCACGACAAGAGCCAGGGAATCATCCGTCAAACTCGCCGATTTCTTTTGGGAACTCGGCGAGTTTTCAGGAGTCAGCCCGAGCATCTCGCGGGCAGTAGCAAGGAACCTGACGTCTTGAGGCGCATCGACAGCCGGAATCTCCGACCCACCACGCGAAGGCGAGGGAATCGGAGACTCGACGGTGTCGAGCACCCCCGTCAGGCCTTCATCTATATCATCATTCAGTATGTCGGCTACCAGAGTTTCGGTCTCCGACATTGTCAATCTAGGGAGAAACGGTTCGTCTGCCATAAGTCGGCGATTTAAAAGTAGACTCGGCGACTTGATGAAAAAATCTGGCGATTGTGATGAAAGTCGGCGAGTTATGAAGAAGCTCGGCAACTTAGAAAGGGATTAGGGTTTAAGCAAAATCAGGGTAAGTGGTGTGCGGATTAAAATAGCCGACTCACTATTTATAGACCCTGGGCAAATTGCAAAAATTCCCCGGAGAATCTACAAATTACGCGAAAAAAAATCGCTAATTGATCTCCAAATCCGCAAACTCCGCGAGTCTCTCGCAAACTCGCCGAGTTTGAGCATAAATCACGGGATACGAGGAGGAAATTTCCATACTTGGAAAATTTGCAAATATTTCCTAAGATCCTAAGGATTCTCGAAGAGATCCGTTAGCTCATACTAAGACTCGCCGAGTTTATAGGAAAATCGCCGATCCAGGTCAGTGAACCTCCAGGTTTCTCAAAAATACCTCCAATGCTAAGTCGGCGAGTTAACACCTTAAGTCGCCGACTTAGGATATACACAGTATATTAGGGGGAAAATCACAAGCCCCCTTCCACAACTTCAGGGGAGAGTATCACAAGCTCTCCCGACATGTCTATCGCTTTAGCTAGAGATTGTCAAACCTCAGGGGGGAGTATCACAAGCTCTCCCGACATTTCTATCGCCTTGGCTAGAAATCGTCAAAACTCAGGAGGGAGTATCACAAACTCTCTCGACTTTTCTGTCGCTCCGGCCGGAAATTGTCAAAATTCGGGGGAGAGTATCAAAAGCTCTCCCGACATTTCTATTCGCTTTGGCTAGAGATCGTCAAAACTCAGGAGGGAGTATCACAAACTCTCTCGACTTTTCTGTCGCTCCGGCCGAAAATTGTCAAAATTCAGGGGGGAGTATCACAAGCTCTCCTGACATTTCTATCGCTTTGGCTAGAGGTCATCAAAACTCAGGGGGGAGTATCACAAACTCTTTCGACTTTTCTGTCGCTCCGGCCGAAAATTGTCAAACCTCAGGGGGGAGTATCACAAGCTCTCCCGACATTTCTATCGCTTTGGCTAGAGATCGTCAACACTCAGGGGGGAGTATCACAAGCTCTCCCGACACTTCTGTCGCTCTGGCCAGAAGTCGTCATACATAAGCACGGTCAGTCTGTCGCTTCGGCCAGATTCACCAAGGATTAGCTAAAATAAGGAAAAGAGTATCGCAAGAGGTATTTTCGGTCAATAATCATATGCATTTTCAGACTGATCTAGTTGTTTTGCAGGATGTTTTCTTTTGTTGTTTTGCAGGACGTTTTCTTTTTTGCAGGTATTATTCTATCGCTTTGGCCAGAATAAGACTCTAATAATGAGTCCAAGTATCTTGTCGCATTCTGCCTTGATACACTAGAGATCGTTCTGTCGCTTTGGCCTTAACGATTCTCAACCCATCTTGTCGCTAAAAAGCCTCGAAGGGGGCCATCGTTGCGGACTTTAAGTCGCTCTTGATCAGAGTGAACTATAAACATTAGTTCTATCGCTTCGGCTAGAACTTGGTTCTATCTCTCTGGCAAGAACCCGATTATGTCGCTAAATAGCCTTAATCGATCCGTCGCTTTGGCCGGAATTTATCTTGTCGCTTCGGCCTTGATAACACAGTGCAGTCGCCCCTGATCAGGGAAGGACTATAAACATTCTTGTCGCTTTGGCCTATGGATTCTAAATCATTACGTCACTGTGGGCGGATGATTCGATCTCATCTTGTCGCTTTGGCCATGATGCTGGATCAAACACTTTGAACCTTGATTGACGGGGGGGTACTGGTGATACACCATTTTTCTTGTGCTCTCTTCAGGGGGGAGTACTGGTGAGACATGCCTGATTACACCAGTCACTACCCATCAACGCCTCTCAATAAGGACTAGGGCTCCGTCGCTATGGCAGGACCCCCGGAGATCTCCCACGGTACGGAACACGTTCATCGTCCAGATCGCCGAGTTAGCCCGTAAAGTCGCCCGATTGGACTACCAAGTCGCCGACATACAGGATAACTCGCTGAGTTAAGGCAAGATCGGCAGTATGGTAGACTGTACATCTTGGCCCTAGAAACTCGCCGAGTTAGCCCTTAACTAGGCGACTTCCATACCTGAATCGGCGACTTACGACCGTTACTCGGCGGCAGCCAACGCCATAAATGTTACCATATATGACCATAGGCGCGATCTCCGCCGATGAGTGCACCCTCCGAGACCCTATAAAAGGGGTCCCAAGGGGACACTCAAGGGCACGATTCAAGTTCCACTCTCACACCAGAGCACTACACTACGAAACTCGGCGAGTCTCATTAGAATCGCCTAGTTTCCACTTGCAGGTATTTGACGAAGAGCGTGCGTCATGGACTCCAAAGCCTCCGGCATCAACCTCGCACCACCGCGAGCCCTGGTAGCAGATTCAGTGCTTCATCACCAATGGAACTACATGTTTATAGTCCTACTCTGATCAAGAGCGACTTTTACTGTGTGGATTCTGGCTGCAGCGACAGAATGCGTGGATTCACTATTAGAATCTGATTCCGGCCGAAGCAACAGAATGCGTGGATTCGTTATCCGAATCGGGTTCTGGCCGAAGCGACAGATCGCGTGGATT
>LFYR01001377.1:64335-76520 GCA_001185155.1 Zostera marina
CTTGTGATACTCCCTCTCGAAATGTGACGACTTCTATCCAATAGACAGAAGTGTCGGGAGAGCTTGTGATACTCCCCCTCGAGATGTGGCGACTTCTATCCAATAGACAGAATTGCCGGGAGAGCTTGTGATACTCCTCCTCGAAATGTGACGACTTCTATCTGAATAGACAGAAGTGCCGGGAGAGTTTGTGACAGTCCCCCTCGAAAATTGTGCCCTTGTGACACACAAACCTTTGCGACGAGTGTTTTTCGAAGTATGTGACTGTCGGTGAACTATCTTTTGTTTTTCCTTTGCTAATCTTTCATATAAATTACCCTTCAAATTGTAACTAAGGCCCGAAACTAGATTCACAAGTCATAATTTAGCCACTCTGGACGTAAATTAGACTCTGCTAATCCTATTGCTAGCCACTCTGGGCGTAGACTTGGTCGTACGAATCGTAGCTCAGCCTACGGTTAAATTTATGGATAATTTATACCTCTAGACTAGCGTCGGGTTACTAGAGATAGAGTAAACGACGAATCAGAGATATTCGACACTCAAAGGTTGCCTTGAAATTCGAAACCTTAACGATGGAGAGAACTTGTGATACTCCATCCTGAAGTATGATGACTTCTGGCCGAAGCGACAGAAGTGTCGGGAGAGTTTGTGATACTCTCCCCTTGAAATTTGACAACTTCTGGCCGAAGTGAGAGAAGTGTCGGGAGAGTTTGTGATACTCCCCCCTGAAAACTTGCACTTGGGGGCAGTTTTAGTATTATTTTACCCGGAATCGGCGACTAGAGATTGTGATACTCCTACAAGTCGGCGATACCTATGGTTTGGGTAACTGTAGGGTGTATTTTTGTTTTTTACCCCTGCGAGTCGGCGACTCCTAGTGTAACCGTCGGATCTTTTTGGGAGATCCTTGGGATATTTAGAAGATATACGGGGAATATTTGTGAAATCTCCAAATAAGGAAATTTTTCTCACAGTGCTGTGAGTTTTTGCCCGGAGTCGGCGACTGCCCTGTGGAGTCGGCGACTTGGCGTGATTCGGGGGATTTGGAGATCGATTCTTGATCTCAAATTTTGTAAATTTTGGGTTTTCTGGGGGGGTTTTGCAATTTTCCCATGGGCTATAAATAGTGGAGAGGTTTTCCCCAAAACCTCACAACACCTTTTGCCTCTCTTAGTCGCCTAAACCCCCAGATTTTTCAATCGCCGATTCCCCAGTTTTCAACCTTCGAATCATCGATTGCCCTCATGTCTACTCCCGATTCCCCTTTGTCCCAACTGAATGAAGAAGAAACGTCAGCTTTCATAGCTGAAATGACTGTTGAGAACCTAGACGAGGTATTGAACACCGTCGAATCGCCGATTCCCTCTCCTGACAGAGAGGTTGAGTCGGCGATTCCGGTCGTGCCACCTCATGGTATGGAGCTGAGTGCCACCATGCACGAACTACTTGGCACCCCGCCAGTGTCGGCGACTCCCCTTGCGAAGTCGGCGACTCAGTGCAGGGCCCTTGTGGTCGTACGGGAGCCTCTTGAGCTGGGAGAAATTCCCGTGGCCTCTGTGTCGGCGATTCCCACTATGGAGTCGGCGACACATGCAGGTCCTGTCAAGGGGAAATCCTTCAAGCGAAGGGGGCAGGGCTCAGCTGCCATTGGGTCGGCGACTGCTGGCCGTGACTCGCCGATTCCTGTCATTGAATCGGCGACTCGTGTGCTGGAGTCGGCGACTCCCATGCTGATAGATGATTCTTCCGCGCATCGCACCGCACCATTGGTCGTGAGCGCGGAAGGACATATTGTGTCGGGACTGAACCCGAACCAAGGTCCTTCTCTGAAGAGAAAGAGAAGGCGCACCACGGGAAAGGGCAAAGTACATGTGCCCGAAGAGAATGAAGGGGTCCCTCCTCCTCTGAATATAAACTTCGAAGAGACCTTGACTGTGGACCGTGGTTCTCCAAATCCACGCCGTAGAGCAGGCCGGCGCTCTGAAAGAACTCCACCACCTCCTGTGGATCTAGATGCTAGTCGAGACCCGGACCTCGACTTGAACACTTATATTGGAGCTTTGAACCCATCTGGGTTCGCTCACTGTGAAATTGCCGTGAATGGCGCGCCAAGGTTGCTTCCGATTGGCCGTTCTGGGGAAGGCGAATACGAACAAGTAATGACTCATGCAACCTTGGATGGGTCTGATGGAGTGAATCCCCACTCAAATTTGAATGCGAGCGATGCTCGATCATTACTATCGGGGATTCAATTGTCTGGTCACTTGCGATTCTGGGTGTCGCGATACCAGCCAATCAATCTGCCACCCCCGGGGTTCCAGGCCATCCCGAGGATCTACTTCAAGCACTTCTCCGAGCTGCCAATTCCGGAGATTATAAGCGAAGTGCTTCTGACATTCGAAGTGTCCCTGTCGCAGCTCCCGACGGGATTCTTTGTGATCCTGAGGGGTTTTATGAACATTTGCTAAAGGCTGAACATTGCTGCGACGGCGAGCTTGTTCTTGTACTTCTACAAGCTCATCAAAGAGAATTCTGCATCCGGTCGCTTTGGATTTACGCGACGATATTTCGACAAGAACATCGTCGACGAGCTTCCGACGAACTTCGGATGCAACTGGAGAAAGGAGTTCATTTTTATAACTTCTGAATTTCTTCCTGGGAGTCGGGAGATGTGGAATGATCCGAATCGAGTGCACATGAATGCCTCGATCGAGCTGAGCACGAGGGATATTGAGGCCTCGGATCGAATAGCGTGTACGCTTACTGCATATTCTGTGCCGCGCGGTGTTCCCTTTGTCCTTTGCCAAAGGGAAGACTTTACATTTGAAGATGTTGAAGAGGCGCATGAACCGCCCACTGAGAAGGAGTTGGAGAGCGGAAAAAAGCGTTCGCTTTTATACCACGATGCTGTTCCACTTCATATGCGCAAGAGGTTCTGAGAGGGCAAGCTGATCAGATTGCGAAAGAAGAAAACCTCTCGTAGCGAGCCTCGCCGGACCTTTGAGCACGGGTCGAGCTCTCGCTCCGTACCACCACCTCCCAGAGGCTATGTGCCTTATACTTCTGCTGGAGTGACACTTCCCGACTTCATGGCTGATGCTGAAACTCGAAGGGAAGCGATGTCACTCCTTTTGGGTCATCCTGGGACTTGGTGCAGGAGTGAGTTACTGAAGCATATGAATGCCGCATGCTACATGCTTGTTATCATGGAGACTCTATCCATGACGTCGAGAAGATACAAGAAAAGTATAACCAACTCGACGCAAAGTTCAAAGAGAGCGAGAAGGCTCTCGATAACCTGAAGAACGTGAGATCGAGAATGGAGAACCTTCGCGACAACATTCTGCCCAAGAAGGACAAAACTATTGAGTCCAAGCAGAAAGAGATTGATGACTATGTCGCGAAGATCTTAGCACTCCGAAAAGACCTGAAAGCTGCTACTTCTGGTCGTGCCAAAGATACTGAAGATCTGAAGAGCCAGTTAGCTAGTGAGAAAGGGCACGTGGCCACGCTTGAGGCTACGATAGCGGAGTTGAAGAAGCAAGCTGCTCAGAGCCAACGAGAAACCACTGAGCTAAAAAGTGAGCTTGCGAGTACGGAAGAAGAGGTTCTAACTCTAAAAGATGACAATGCCGCACTTACTGGGAGGGCTGCTGGGTTGGATTTGGATGTACGCTACCAATCCGACCAGCTTCAAGAGCTTATCTTCTTTGGCCCGACGGTGTTTCCTGCTCTACCTCCGGACTACATCACGGATATCATGGCGTGGGTAGAGCAGCATCCCGAGGAGCTCGAGAAGAACAAAGAGGCCCTCGACAAGATGAAGGACGAAGCCGCACAAGATTAGATCTAAGTCCTTAACATTTTGTAATCTTTTTTGTTATCTTTTTGTAATTTGAATTTTCAATGAAATTAATCGTTTTTTGTTTTTCTATTCAATTGTTCATTTACTTTATTCTTTTGAATTGTAACTAAGACCCGAAACTAGATTCGCGAATCGTAATTTAGCCGCTCTGGACGTAAATTAGACTAACCCTATCGCTAGCCACTCTGGGCGTAGACTTGGTCGTACGAATCGTAGCTCAGTCTACGGTTAAATTCGCGAAAATAAACTAAACTTCATAAGTTATAGTAAGTCGTAACATCGATTAACAAATTCGAAAGATAACAAATACGTCGAAAGATAACAATAAAAAGATACTACCAATCCTAAGACTCTAGAGTTGTGTACTATGTAGTTCAACTCCGGCCGAGGTGACGGAGCAACTTTTGTCCCATATCAAAGATGTAACAATGAGATGGGGTGAAATTTTAAAACGATTATTAATCTATTAAGGCCATAGCGACATGATAGATTTTGATTTGTGGTGTGTACTTAGAACCTCTTGTGGTTGGGTTCACTTGTACCTATCAACTACCTAGGACTCTGCTTTTAGACCCTAATGCGTGGTTGAACTCTGGCCATGATGACAGAGCAACTTTTTGGACCCATATCTGGGCTGAAGTGATCATAATGTGTTTAAAGATAGTTTTGATCTATTAAGGCAATAGCGACAAAATAGATTCATAATGTGGGGTGCTAGCTAGAGTCGTAGGTAGATGATAAATCTAAATTTTATTAAAAGATGTAAATTACAGCAGTAAGATTTGTAATTTTTAAACTAACACATAGACTAAGAGGCTCTAACGCGCTTAATACTAAGCGTGATGTTGCTGTACGTTGTCCGTGTGCCAGATGCAAGGATTTTTGGGTGACAGCTTATTCCTATTCCTCTTAGTTATGCTAGCCTTCCTGTGGGTCTACCACCAAATAGCATATGGATGGTTTTCCGTGGGTGGTCCTCGCTATTGTCACTGTCTGGTGAAGGAGAGCGTGGACGCTTCCCATTCATTTCAGACTTGCAATTGTTTCGATCCCGGGATCCTTTGACCAGGTCGTCAAGTTCGCCGTTCGAAATTAATTGCTCCACATAGAGCGAGAATTCCCTGCAATAGTCTGTCAGATGGTCGTGGTCCTTGTGGAATTTACAGAATTTTCCACTTTTCTGACGGCGATCCTTGGTTGCAGGGTCCATGGAGCGAGGAGCGGGAAGATCCGCTCTGTTCCTCAGTTTTTCAAATAACTCGCCTTTGCTGATTGTTAGTGGGGTCCGGTTCCTCCAAGGTTGAGGTGGACCCCTTGGCGATTGTTTGACGGATGTTTGATACACCTTGTTATCTTGTTTAGGCTTCCAATCCTTTCTGAAAGAATCAGCCGTATTGCTAGTGTATCTGTTCGAGGAGTTATTGTAGCTCTTTCTCTCGAATTTTTGTTTTTTGAAGCTAGTGCTCTCGAGTTCCACTAGCTTGTTTTCATTCTGCTCTTCCACCTCAATGAATGACTGAGCTCGCTGGAAGAGGTCGGGTAAGGTCTCCACTTTATGGAGCGTAAGATTCAGGGCCAGAGGGGAGTAGGGTACCAGCCCATTTGTGTACCCTGCAATGGCCAAACTTGGGATTAAGTCGCTCACTTCTGTCATCATTGAAGTGAACTTAATCGTGTAATCCCTTAGTGACAGTTTGTCCTGTCGTAGCGCCAGTAGTGCATTGGCGCTGTGTTTGATCCTAATCATCCCCACATGTTGGGCGACGAATTTGGATGCAAGGTCTGCAAAGCTGGAAACTGATCCGGCTGGCAGACCAGAAAACCATCGATAGGCATTGCCCTTAAGAGTGTCGGGGAATGCTCGACACAGCAGTGCGTTATCAGTGGTTTGCGGTTCCAGAACACTGAGGTAGAGGTTGACGTGATCTTGTGGATCACTCGAACCATCGTACGACTCTATTCTGGGTACCCGCCAGGTTGGTGGAAAGGCCACCTTCAAAAGGTCCTCTTGGAAAGGAGCGCTTTTGACTCTTAAGAACTCGATCGGATTACTGATGACTAGAGTGTCGGCCAGCTTCCGACGGAGGTCCTCTACGAATCGTGTTGTAAGAGTCCTATCAGTGCGACTCTTACTGGGTCCAGCTCTTGATTTTTCTGGCTCTGGACCTTTCTTTTTCTCCGTAGTTGGAGAATTGTGAGAAGCCGATTCACACGCTCTCTTGCGGGTGATGGTTCTCTGACTCCTTGCTTTTTCAAGGTTGCTAACTCTTCTTTCAATGTTATCCATGAAGTTAACCAACCTTGCTTCTAGATTAGGAGAGATGGATGTTCGAGGGGGCAGATCAGTTTGGGCATCCTCGAACCTTTCAACTTGTATGTTTGGTTGAGGATGCTCAGTTTGTGCCCCATCGGGTACCACTGAGGATTTACCCTTGTTTCTCAGATGGTAATCGTGCTTTTGCCTTTCAGATGTCATAGATGACAAAAGCGAATTCCAACCGGAGCGTAGGTATTAATTGGACTAACTCGAAAGAAACCCAGTGGAGTCGGCGACTGGCCTTAGGTTTTTTTGACTTTCGAGCTGAGTAGAGGCTCGAGAAAAAACCAAGTGGAGTCGGCGATTCACTATGGTAGTCGACGATTCACTATGGGAATCGGCGACTTGCACTAGTGGAATCGGTGACTGCTTTAGGTAGTTTTTCCTTCGAGTCTGGCTGTGGACAACACTCTTAGCTAGCAGAATAACCCGCAATCGGAGACTCACTGGGTGGAGTCGGCGATTGCCTGTGTGAATCGGAGATTCCTTGACACAAAGTCAGCGACTCACCCTAAGGGAATCGAGCTGATCTTTGCGAAGAAAATTTCGCGATTACGACGGGATATCGTAGTTCGATATTCCCACAAACGGCGCCAGCTAATGAAGCATGAAATCTGCTACCAGTAGGCTCGCGGGGTCGTGAGGAGGGCCGGAGGCTTTGGAGTCCACGACGCACGCTCTACGTCAATGTACCTGCAGAAGGAGAGGGGAATCGGCGACTCTCTTGGGAGTAGGCGATTCGGGCTCTAAGTATTTCTCTGGTTGGTGTGTGTCAAGTGGGAATGACCTGGGAGTAGAGGACCCCCAAGGACCCCTTTTATAGGGTCCTGGGGGACGTTTCCCCATTCATTAGCGTGGGGCCCACGTACCCCATTAAGGCATCCTATTAAGGAGTGCCTTAATGACGTGGGCCCACCCAAGTAACGGTTGGGAGTCGGCGATTCAGGTGTGGGAATCGCCGATCCAGAGGTTCAATCGCCGACTCCCCATGAGCCTAGTGGTAGTCTACCAGAACTGTCCACGAGGCCTAGAGTCAGCGATTCACCTCTGGAGTCGGCGACTTGGTAGTCCCAATCGGCGACTCCCAGGTGCTGCCTTGAGTACTTGACGTAGACACTCCTTCCGAATTCGTGAAACTCTCTGGGGGTCCGGCATAAAGCGACGGAACCCTAGTCCTTGTCGAAGGGCGTTGCTGGGAGTGACTGACGTGATCAGGCATGTCTCACCAAAATCGTTTTGACACTTCAGACTTAACGATTAAACCCAATCTTGTCGCTTCAGCCTTGATGTGGGTCCAAAAGTAACTCTGTCGCTACGGCCAGAGTTTAACTACACATTAGGGTCTAAGAGTGTAGAGTCTTGGATAGTTGATAGGTACAAGTAAACCGAACCCCAAGAGGTTCTTAGTACCCACCACACTTACAAGAATCTATTATGTCGCTATGGCCTTAATAGATTAATAATCGTTTTGTCGCTATAGCCTTAACGATTCAACCCCATCTCGTCGTTACGACCTTGATGTGGGTAAAAAGTTACTCCGTCGCTTCGGCCAAAGTTGAACTACATATTAAGGAATCTAGAATCTTAGGATCGAAAAAAGTTCTAAGTGCTTACGTCACTTAGTCTAGAAAATTCTAAGTCTTAGCTAAAATTCCCGACAGTTTTTTGTATCTCCAACTCACTACGTCGATTAGTTTTGCGAGTCTTGATTAGTTGTGAATTTTAATTTATTTCACGAGTTTAGCAGTAGACTGAGCTACGATTCGTACGACCAAGACTATGCCCAGAGTGGCTAGCGATAGAGTTAACAGAGTCTAATTTACGTCCAGAGTGGCTAAATTACGACTTGTAAATCTAGTTTCGGGTCTTAGTTACAATTTAAAAAATAAATTAAACAAACAATTAATTTAGAAAGAAAAATATTTGATATTAAATTCCAAAAGATTACAAAAAATATATCAAAAAAAATTACAAGCTAAGAAGAAATAAAAAATCCCTAATCTTCTTCGTCATTCTTTAGCTTGTTGAGGGCATCCTTGTTTTTCTCCTTCTCTTCGGGATGCTCATCTACCCATGTCACGATATCCGAGATAAATTCTTCGGGTAGTGACGGGAACACTGAGGTACCAAAGAAGCTAAGTTCTTGGAGTTGATCGGATTGATACTTCTTATCCAACTCCAAGTCCTTAGCCTTCTCCAGAAGTGCGGAGTTCTCCTTCTTCAACACGGAGTTCTCCTTCTTCACACCTTCTAACTCCTCCTTAAAGCGAGTAAATTTTTCGTTCAGCATCTCGACGATAGTCTCTTCTCCGACCATCTCCACGACCATAGCGGCGGCCTCAGCATCAGTAAGGTGGGGATTAGTCCTTGCCATCTCTCGGAGTCGTCGATTCGAGTTAAATTGAACTAGGAAATCGGCGACAGAAGGATCTAGGGTTTGGATAGGCGATTCAAATTGGGGAAAAAGTGGAGTGAGAAGTGTGAAGCGCTCACCACTATTTATAGCCCCTGGGAAAATTGCAAAAACCCCCTAGAGAATCCGAAAATTGCAAGGAAAGGAATCGGAAATTGATCACCAAATCCATGAAATCACACCTGAGTCGACGATTCCCAATCTGAATCGTCGATTCTGGTCACTATTTCGCAAAATTTGAGAGATATATTTCATTAATTGGAAAATTTGAATATATTTTCCAAATATCTCTAAGGATCTTCTAAAAAATCCGACGTTTCACCATAGGAGTCGACGATTCCCAGAAGGAGTCGCCGACTCAAGGGGGGAAATTTCAAAACAATCCTCACAGTTACCCAAACACATAGGAGTCGGCGATTGGAGCACCCAGTCGCCGACTCAGGGTAAACAACAACACATCTTCAGGAGGGAGTATCGCAAGCCCTCTCCGACGCTTCTTTCGCTTCGACCAGAAGTCGTCACATTTTCAGGAGGGAGTGTCACAAGCTCTCTCCAGCATCAGGGTTCAAAATTGCAAAGGTAACCCTCGAGTTTCGAATATTTATTAGTTTCGAATACTCGCAATCTCTCTCCAGCATCAGGGTTCAAAATTGCAAAGGTAACCATCGAGTTTCGAATATTTATTAGTTTCGAATACTCGAGTACTTCAAAAACCAGTCATTCTAAAGGTTATGTGTCGCAAAAGCACGATTTTCGAGGGAGGGTATCACAAGCTCTCCCGACGCTTCTGTCGCTGCGGCCAGAAGTCGTCACATTTCGAGGGGGAGTATCATAAGCTCCCCCGACACTTCTGTCGCTTCGGCCTGAAGTCGTCACATTTCGGGGGGAGTATCACAAGTACTCCCGATGCTTCTGTCGCTGCGGCCAGAAGTTGTCACATTTCGAGGGAGAGTATCACAAGCTCTCCCGGCACTTCTGTCACTTCGGACAAAAGTCGTCACATTTTGAGGGAGAGTATCACAAACTCTCCCGACACTTCTGTCGTTTCGGCCAAAAGTCGTCACATTTCGAGGGGGAGTATCATAAGCTCTCCCGACACTTCTGTCGCTTCGGCCAGAAGTCGTCAAGTTTCGGGGGGAGTATCGCAAGTACTCCCGACGCTTCTGTCGCTGCGGCCAGAAGTCGTCAAGTTTCGGGGGGAGTATCACAAGTACTCCCGACGCTTCTGTCGCTGTGGCCAGAAGTCGTCAAGTTTCGGAGAGAGTATCACATGTACTCCTGACACTTCTGTCGCTTCGGCCTGAAGTCGTCAAATTTCGGAGAGAGTATCACAAACTCTCCCGATTCTTCTGTCGCTTCGGCCATAAGTCGTCAAAAATTGAGCACGGTAAGATTTACCAAGGATCAATTTGAGCAAAGGAGAGGCATCAAGGAATGTAAAATCGCATGGTAAGTTCAATAAGTAAATAAAATATGCATTTAGGACTGATCTAGTTATTTTATAGGATGTTTTCTTTTTTGTAGGAAAGGTTCTAATAGTAAACCAAACTCTGATAGTAAGTCAGACTCTGATAGTGAGTCAATCTATTTTGTCGCTTTGGCCTTAATGGACCAAGAATTATGTTGTCGCTTTTGCTTCAATAATTCTTCTATCTTGTCGCTTCGGCCTTGATACACTTGAAGATCATTTTGTCGCTTTGGCCTTAATGATCTCGACCCATCTTGCGCTTTGGCCTATGGGGTAACCGTTGTTGCGGACGTAAAGTCGTTCTTGATCAGGGTGGACTATAAACATCAGTTCTGATAGTGAATCCACGCATTCTGTCGCTTCGGCCAGAATCCGCATTCTGATAGTGAATCCAAGCATTCTGTCGCTTCGGCCAGAATCCACAGCAAAAGTCACTCTCTACAGGTACATTGACGTAGAGCGCGCGTCGCGGATTCCAAAGCCTCCGGCCCTCCTCGCGACCCCGCGAGCCTAGTGGTAGCGAGGACCACCCACGAAAAATCATCTGATGAAGCACGAAATCTGCTACCAGTAGGCTCGCGGGGTCGCGAGGAGGGTCGGAGGCTTTAGAGTCCACGACGCACGCTCTACGTCAATGTACCTGCAGAAGGGGAGGAGAATCGACGACTCTCTAGGGAGTAGGCGATTCGAGCTCCTTGTATTGCCCTGGTTGGTGTGTGTCAAGTGGGAATGACTTGAGGGTAGAGGTCCCCCAAGGACCCCTTTTATAGGGTCCTGGGGGACGTTTCCCCATTCATTAGCGCGGGGCCCACCCCATTAAGGTATCCTATTGAAGGGTGCCTTAATGACGTGGGCCCACCCAAGTAACGGCTGGGAGTTGGCGACTCAGGTATGGGAATCGCCGATCCAGAGGTTCTGTCGCCGACTCCCCATGAGCCAAGTGGCAGTCTTCCAGAACTGACCACGAGGCCTAGAATCAGCGATTCACCCCTGGAGTCGGCGACTTGGTAGTCCCAGTCGGCGAATCCCAGGTGCTGCATTGAGTACTTGACGTAGACACTCCTTCCGAATTCGTGGAACTCTCCGGGGGTCCGGCATAAAGCGATGGAACCCTAGTCCTTGTCGAAGGGCGTTGCTGGGAGTGACTGACGTGATCAGGCATGTCTCACCAGTACTCCCCCCTGAAGAGAGCATGGCAAAACACTCGTGTAGCCTCAGTATCCCCCCCCAAGCAAGGTAATCTGTATCAAGGCAGGAAGCGACAAGATGGGATTGAGTCATTGTGCTCATAGCGACACTAATGGCTCAGCGTGGTCCATGCACTATCAGATGGACTGATTCACTATCAGAATCTAGTTCCAGGCCAATGGAACTACATGTTTATAGTCCTACTCTGATCAAGAGCGACTTTTGCTGTGTGGATTCTAGCCGAAGCGACAGAATGCGTAGATTCACTATTAGAATATGATTCTGGCCGAAGCAACAGAATGCGTGGATTCGTTATCCGAATCGGGTTCTGGCCGAAGCGACAGATCGCGTGGATTCACTATTAGAATCTGATTCTGGCCGAAGCAACAGAATCTAGTTCACTATCAGAACTGATGTTTATAGTCTACCCTGATCAAGAGCGACTTGGTGTCCGCAACGACGGTTACCCCATAGGCCGAAGCGCAAGATGGGTCGAGATCATTAAGGTCAAAGCGACAAAATGATCTCCAAATGTTCGAAGAACTATTGAAGCCAAAGCGACAACATAATTCTTAGTCTGATTCTGGCCGATGCAACAGAATCATGCCTGCAAAACAAAAAACAACCTGCAAAACAGCTACATCAGTCGAAAGGATATATTTATTGATTTACTAACCTTCCCGTGTAGAGCTGCCTCTCATGCTGCCCCTCCTTATGCTCAATAAAATCCTTGATTGATCTGTCCGAAGCGACAGATCTATCATGCTCAAAAATGTGACAGCTTCTGGCCGAAGCGACAGAAGTGCCGACTCATTATTAGAGTCTGATTCTGACCAAGGCTACAGATCCACTATCAGAATCCGATTCTCGCCTCGGATACAGAACCTGCTGATTCACTATTAGAATCTGACTCACTATCAGAGTCTGATTC
>LFYR01001377.1:106391-117831 GCA_001185155.1 Zostera marina
AAGAACGTGGGCAGAGAAAGTCTTAATGGTAACAGAGTCAGAATGCGTATCCCATCCAAGGAAAAGAGTGAATCTCACCTACGGAAACGTAGTGTTAGACAAGGGATGTACTCAAAAGTGAACCCCATCTACGGAAGAACGTAGGTTAGACGGGGGACACATCGGCTAAAGGGTGAACCTCACCTACGGAAACGTAGTGTTAGACGAGGGATGTACTCAAAAGTGAACCCCATCTACGGAAGAACGTAGGTTAGACGGGGGACACATCGGCTAAAGGGTGAACCTCACCTACAGAAACGTAGTGTTAGACGAGGGATGTACTCAAAAGTGAACCCCACCTACGGAAGAACGTAGGTTAGATGGGGGACACATCGGCTAAAGAGTGAACCTCACCTACGGAAACGTAGTGTTAGACGAGGGATGTACTCAAAAGTGAACCCCACCTACGGAAGAACGTAGGTTAGACGGGGGACACATCGGCTAAAAGAGTGAACCTCACCTACGGAAGAACGTAGGTTAGACGAGGGAAGTACTCAAGAGTGAACCTCACCTGCGGAAGAACGTAGGTTAGACGAGGGATATACTCAAAAGTGAACCCCACCTACGGAAGAACGTAGGTTAGATGGGGGACACATCGGCTAAAAGAGTGAACCTCACCTACGGAAGAACGTAGGTTAGACGAGGGAAGTACTCAAGAGTGAACCTCACCTGCGAAAGAACGTAGGTTAGACGAGGGATATACTCAGAAGAAAACCCCACCTATGGAAGAACGTAGGTTAGACGGGGAACGCAGCGGCAAAACACACACCCCTTCTACAAAAAACAGAGGGGGGCAAGTACTCAAGAGCAAACCTCACCTACGGAAGAGCATAGGTTAGACGAGGGATAAGCTCAAATAACAAACCTCACCTACGGATAAACGTAGGTAGACGAGGAATCACACTTAGCCTCATTCGCAGGAAGGCGAGCAGAAGGAGGGGGCAAGTATTCAAATAACAAACCTCACCTACGGATGAACGTAGGTAGACGAGGAATCACACTTAGCCTCAGTCGCAGGAAGGCGAGCAAAAGGAGGAGGCAAGTATTCAAATAACAAACCTCACCTACGGATGAACGTAGGTAGATGAGGAATTACACTTAGCCTCAGTCGCAGGAAGGCGAGCAAAAGGAGGGGGCAAGTATAAAAATAACCCTCACCTACGGATGAACGTTGGTAGACGAGGAATCACACTTAGCCTCAGTCGCAGGAAGGCGAGCAAAAGGAGGAGGCAAGTATTCAAATAACAAACCTCACCTACGGATGAACGTAGGTAGATGAGGAATTACACTTAGCCTCAGTCGCAGGAAGGCGAGCAAAAGGAGGGGGCAAGTATTGACCAGCGGCCAGGCCGCCGGAAAATTATTTTCCAAAAATAACAGCCGGAAATTTTTGTTAAAATCAAAATCCAAAATTTTTTGCCGGTGGCCAAGCCGTCGTTATTTCAACATTCCGGCGACATCAATTCTAGCGATGGAATATCGTCGGCTTGGCCGCCAGGAACTGGAGGGATCGTCGCGGAACAGGAAGAATCGCCTAAAGGATTTGGAGAGTTTTAACTTCAAGAACGATTTGGGGTTTTGGGTGTTTGATTTGGGGAAATCGATTTGGGGTTTTGGAGGTTTGATTTTGGGAAATAACTATAAAATTACTTAATTTAACTAAATTTATACTTTTGGGAAATTTTTTAGGAAATAACTATAAAATAACATTTAAAATCTTTCAGGAAATAACTTTAAAATGATTTAAAATGACTTAACTTAGTTTATACTTTTGGGGATATTACAATTTAACTTAGTTTAAAATTTAAAAGTTAATATTAGAATTTATTAAAATCACGAGTTGTAATTAATTTTTAATAATTTTTAAAATAATCACTAGTTGTAAATTTTTTATTTTTTAGGATTTATAATTTAAAATAACTTTAATTTATAACTTCTTCTATTTTTTTAATGTAAAATAAACTTATTTTATAAGTTTTAAAATATTTAATTTATTAAATTGATTTTTTACTTTTTAGGATTTATAATTTAAAATAACTTTTATAATTGAAATTTTAAATTTAAAAATTAAAATACCTTCTTTAATTTAAATTTATTTTTTAACTTTAAAATTTAAAATATCTAAAATAATTTCAATTTATAATTTTTATAAATTAAATTTTTATAATTATCTAATTATAATCTAACTTTAAATTTTTTATAAATTATAATATCTAAAAAACTATAATCTAACTTCTTCTAATCCTAACTTCTAACTCTTACTTTTAACCCTAACTTCTAACCCTAACTTCTAACCCTAACACTATCTAACTATGTATATATACTTATTTTTACTAATTTGTGTTAATTTTTATTAATTTCTATTAACCCTAACAATAACCTTAACCGGCCCTAACCCTAATTATTTACATTTACTCTAACCCTAACCCTAATTATTTACATTTACCCTAACCCTAATTATGAAAATTATTAAATAATTGCTATTTGTAACGGAATATCCGTTAAAAATAGTTAAAAAATCCGTTACAATATATAAGTCTTAGTATTTGTAACGGAAATAGCAAAGTTAACGGTGATAATAAGTATTTGTAACGGAAATTCCGTTAACTTTGCTTCGTCCGAACTGCCTACTTTTTTTTGTAGTGCATGTTGACTCTGATGAATCCACTCAGACAACCATTATAGAAGAAGATGAGATACTTCCAGATCCAGAAATCAATATTCCAAATGAAGAAACTACAAGTGAACAAATCGAAGTCTCTGAGCCTCCATCCAACAGGAATTTAAGAAATCCACACTCCACTGATCAAATCATTGGTGACCATCAAGCTGGTGTTAAAACTAAATCATCCACTCAAGGAAACAATGTTCTTGACTGTTTTGCTCTCAAATTGAACCCAAGAAGATTGATGAAGCCCTCAACGATAACTACTGGATTCAAGCTATGCAGAAAGAACTCAATCAATTCGAGAGAAATGATGTATGGGAATTAGTTCCAAAACCAAAAGATATATCTATCATTGGAACTAATTAAATGGGTATTCATAAACAAGCTAAATGAACATGGAACTATAATCAGAAACAAAGCCAGACTGGTTGCTCAAGGATACAATCAACAAGAAGAAATAGATTATGATGAGACATTCGCACCAGTAGCTAGAATAGAATCCATCAGAATTCTTCTATCCTTTGCATGCTACAAGGATTTCAAATTATGTCAAATGGATGTAAAAAGTGCATTCTTGAATGGAATAGTCAATGAACAAGTGTATGTCAAATAACCCCATGGATTCGAAAATTACAAAAATGTTGACCATGTTTTTAACTTAAGAAAGCTCTCTCTGGTCTAAAACAAGAACCCCAAGGTATGAAAGACTGAGAAACTTTCTCTCAGGAATTTAGAATGGGGAGTATAGATAGCAGATTATTCATTAAAAATCTCAAAAGAGATATTATTCTAATCCAAATTTATGTTGATGACATAATATTTGGATCAACCAATGATACTCTATGTAAAGAATTTTCCAAACAAATGGAGAATGAATTTGAAATGAGTATGATGGGAGAATTGACTTTCTTCTTAAGTCTACAAGTCAAACAAACGGAGAATGGAATATTCCTAAGTCAAGTCAAATATGCCAAGAATTATTAAAGAAATTTGACATGACTGAATCAAAATCCTTGCCAACACCTATGAGCTCAACACTCAAATTAGACAAAGATGTTGAAGGTCAATAAGTAGACATTATGAAATATAGAGGAATGATTGGATCACAGTTATACGTAACAGCTAGCAGACCAGACATCATGTTTGTTGTATGTTTATGTGCTAGATTTCAAACAAATCCTAAAGAGTCACATATCAAGGCTGTTAAAATTAAGAATAATCAGGTTATTAAAGGAACAATCTCACTTGGATTATTCTACCCAAAGGAAAACTCATTCACTCTGACAGCATACTGTGATGCTGACTTTGGTGGATTTACGACTGACAGAAAAAGCACCAGTGGAACATGTTTTTTGTTGGGAAGCTCACTCGTAGCATGGTCAAGTAAAAAGCAAAATAGTATTGCTTTATCCACAACTGGAGCAGAATATATGGCAGCATCTAATGCATGCGCACAAGTCTTGTGGATGAAGCAAACACTATCTGCCTACGAGGTAGCTTTAGGAACAGTATCTCTTAAATGTGATAATAAGAGTGCAATTTTCTTATCAAAGAACTCTTATTACATTCAAGAGCTAAATATATTGATGTCAGACATTGGTGAGACATGTCTGAGTGCGTCAGTCACTCCTTACAACGCCCTTCAACAAGGACTAGAGTTCCATCGTTATATGTCGGTATTGCCCGTAATTCGTCAATTGGACTACGAAATCGCCGAGTTTAGTGGTAAATCTCCGAGTTGAGGTCGAGATAATCAGTATTGGTAGACTGCAGATCTTGCCGCTTAAAAGTCACTGAGTTTGCCCCTAAATCGCCGATTTCCTACCTGAATCGTCGATTTACGGCCGATACTCGCCGCCTGCCTGCGTTATAATGGACCATTAATGCGTGCCATTATGACCCGGGCGAGATGCCCATCGCGGAGTGCGCCCCCAAAGGCCCTTTAAAAGGTGTCCCAAGGGGTCACTCCAAGGCATGAGACAAGTTCCACCACAACTAGAACAATACAGAGAGAATCGTCGATTCCCCCACCAGAATCGCCCATTCTCCTCTGACAGGATTTGTCATAGAGTGCGCATCTTGGACTCCAGAGCCTCTGGTATCACCTCATACCACCGCGAGCCCTGGTAGCAGATTCCGTGCTTCATCAACTGCGCCGTCTGTGGATCTATCGAATCACCGATTTTTGCTAGGTGTTTTGCGCGACTTTTTCAAGTCAGTTTCTTCGCTCTTTGGAACTTTCACCTGTGCATAGGTTGGATTTTTCTTTGAGGAGACCGATTTGGATTTCTAAGGAAATTTCCAACTTCTCATAAAAATTGCCTATTTTCAGTTAGAATCGCCGATTCTACTTGGTTAAGCTCTGGTTGAATTTCATATGGAAATTGCCGACTTGACGTAAGGAATCGCCGATTTTTGAACTTCACTAAGCCAAAACGACGATTTCGTCCTTGTCTACATTCATCGCTTTCACTGAATAAGACTACAAACATCCCAAATCTTAGACTGGGAGAAGAATCCATTGCCACGGTTGGATTCGTTGCATCGTTCCGGTAAAAAAAAAGTGGAACGTAGATCAAATCGACAATGATCGGAGGACGATCGCTTGATCACTAAGACGAACGACGACCAGATCGTGAATAAGCAGATGATCAGACGAACGACTTGCGAGCAATTTGCGGAAGATTGGATGGGCACTAGATTGAACGGGAGATTGGATGATTTCTTGAGAAGAGAGGATAATTTCTTGAAATCAAGAAGAATTCGCCTTGCTTTTTTCAAGAAGAGGGGAAAAAACCGATTAAGTTGAACAATCAACTGATACCATATTAGAGTTGTTCAAAACCTTAATTGAAGTCAAAGACTAATTTCATTAACCTTGTAAGGAAGTTTAACAAGAGTATCTAAAGGAAAATACAAGTACACAAATCTTAACAAAAAACATTTTAACTAGATTACAAACCAACCAATCTTTAGTAAAACTAATCAATGCTTAAGTCATTGTATTAATTGCTCATAATGAGCTCAATTCCTAATTAGTAGAGTAATGAATCTCACGACAGATACTAATATCCAAAGGTTTTCCTTTCTGCGGTATTAGCTTATTACAGTACAACAAACACAAACTGCTACATAACCATTTAACCGTACTACTATACAGTATTACCTGAACTGATGAAAGCACTGAATTGTACTGAAAGCTTTAGTTACCATCATCATCATCGGTGTTACCAAAGAAATTAGTTCAATATGATTTGCTATAAATATTTTTTGGGAAAAAAGAAAAAGAAACTGTGAGGAGGAGCTTACATGTCAATAGGTTCCGTAAGAGCTGTGGTGCAACAAAGAATGCAACAGACAGAAAACGAATGAAAACATGAGATCATAATTAACAACAACGCTGCTCAAAAGATTAAAATACCTGTTACAGTAGTACTGAAATTCTCCTGGAAGAACATACAAGACACTTCTCCTATCAAATTGTTGATCTGCTTCAACTGCAGGCCCGTTTCCTGTACCAATCTCGCCTTATCATCCTACTTAAATATTAACAAATATATGAATATTGCTTTAGTTTTTAGTTATTTTAGCTATCCGTATAGCATCCACGTTACCTTCGTATAAGTTCCCACCTTCGGTGTCAAAGGGTTCCTCCTCGTCATCTGACATGGTCGCACCCGTTCCCTCTCCCGGTGAGATTCCAGTCAGAGTCTGCAACGATTGCTCGATCTACCAACAAACCATCATCCCTCCATTGCGTGCACACACACATGTTGTTTTAGCTGTTCTTTGAACAAACACAGAAGTAACATGTAATAAGTGTGAGGAGAAATTAATTAAGCATCGATTTAAGAGGTAATTAATTGGAGACGTAACCAACAACTGTTCTAATTCTTTGTCGTCTCAAAGCATCGTGGGCATCCCCGTTGTTCCACATCTCTTAAAAATCGATAAATAATTTAAATTCAAATATATTTAGAACCATAGGTTAGATTCGTAAATATTCGAAATTTTTTGTATGTTTTTAGAAACAAAAATCACAAATGTCGTAATAGAAGATTTGCAAAATGATTTGAAAAATTTAGATTTTAATTTGAAAAATTTAGAACCCTTCGCAGATGTCGTAAGTAAGCCTGTACTACTGCTACATAAACTGCTACATAACCATTTAACCGTACTACTATACAGTATTACCTGAACTGATGAAATCACTGAATTGTACTGAAAGCTTTAGTTACCATCATCATCATCGGTGTTACCAAAGAAATTAGTTCAATATGATTTGCTATAAATATTTGCTCATCGAGAGCACCCTCGACGTGGCAGGTCTCCCATATCTTAACTTCCTAGGATGCTACGCCTCCGAGTTAATTTTAACTTAACCTTTTAATTTTATTTTTAAGACCTGGTAAATCCCGATTATACAAAAAAGATTATTGTATTTTTTTCAAAATGTCGATCCGGGTTTCATTATACATGCATTCCATATAGTTTGACTTTCCTCAATTTTTGAAAAAGTCGAACTAAAAATATCGATTTAGAATTTTCTTAATTTCTCTTAGAAAACTACAAGCGTTTCTCCCAATTCGACTTTTCTCAATTGTAGAATTCTGATGTGACCAGAATTTTATGGAAAAGGGAAATCAATAAGAATGAAATTACAAACGATGCAATAATAATAAAAATAGAAAAATCTAATATATTTGTAGACGACGTCGAAATATTGCCAATGATAATTCTGAGTAGACACAAAAATTGAAAATATTCACATTTCATTAGCTCAAGATTAGTAGTTCGAAATGTGAATATTTTTTTAGAAGATTACTGACCAAAAGGTTAGATTTTTCAGAGGTAATTATGAATTGATTTATATCCGAAATGATATCCGAATCCGAAATTATCCGGACGGATTCGGATATATGCAATATCCGTCCAAATTCGGTTGATAATTTCGGACTATTCAGATATTATCTGGATTAGGATTCGGATACCTTGCCGTATCTGATCGATATACATGCCTAGGTAACGGTTTCTGATAATATAGACTATAGTCATACTATAGATTCTGAAATAAAAATAATAATCCAAAAAACCGTCACAACGTATTAGATATAATCGGACATTTTATAAAGTAACTGTTCTTTTATTATTCATAGTATGATAACAAGCATGATGCAAAAGTGATACAGCAAACAACACAGATTAACAGTTACATGTAATTCCTCATGACGAAATAGTTACTTGCAAAGAGTAACACATGATTTGAGGTCATTTACACACTGCTCTTCAATACAATTGAAGTTGAAAGCTTGGCAAGTCACAAAAATACAGGTCACGAATGGATTTCGACAATTATCCAAACATTGACCCAATCCCACCTGCTGCCCATTCACATATTACATATGAATGAAATTGTGTCTACTCATGATGTCATCTTAGTCAACTACACAGAGATCGGAAGTGACGTCGAAGCTATCCTTGCCGGAGCAGCATTTCCGGTTGAGATTAGGACCGATGAGGTGGAAGATAACCTAATTTCTGAATTTGGTGTGGTCGACAGTTCAAGGAAGTTAAACAGAACTGAACCGGGTACGGTTCGACGTAGCAATCGAGCTAGGGCGAGTCCTGTGTGGACCAAACATTGTAATATGGGAAATTAACATCTAACCCAAATTTGGACGAGTTGCATCTTAGTCTATTAGTTTTATTATTATTTCGATTTGGTTGTAAGTTTAAATACACTTTTCAAATAAAATAAAAAACGTTTCCATATGTCATCCACACAAAATGTTCATGAATTAGTTGAAACCATTGTTACTAAATTATTTGAAACCGTTGTTCTTCAATGGTCTCAACCTATGTTCCTAAAATGGTTGAGACCAATGTTCTTGAAATATATGAAATCATTGTTTCTAAAATGGTTGAGACCAATGTTCTTGAAATGTATGAAATCATTGTTTCTACACTATAAAAAATCATTGTTACAACTTGCGCCGCCGTGGTCCCCCGTACAATCAAACGAAACTTATGTATTTCCCGGCGGCCAGGCCGTCGGAAAATTTTTATATAAGAAAAAAAATTCCAGATTTCTTTCATTTTCTTTTCCCCCAAAAACGTCTCCACTACTCCCACTCCTCCCAAACCCTCCCCCAACTTGTCTCTGGTGATCTTCCAGCCATTTCTCTCCGGTGATCTTCGAAGTTCTTCCTAAAGGTATGTTCTTCATCCTCCATTAGTTATCTTCTTTTGTTATTGTGTTATCTTCTTCATCTTTTTCTCTCATTTTTTTTGTTGTTTATGATTTGGGGTTTATGATTTGGGGTTTTTTTATTTTGGGATTTATTATTTGTGAAAGTTATTGTAATTAAGGGGTTTATATTTAGGGTTTTATGAAATGAGGATTTGTAATTTAGGGTATTATGAAATGGGGTTTTTTAAATTTGTGGTTGATGTTTGATTTATTGGTTTGAATGCTTTACTTTTTAATGTTTTGAATGTTTGTTAGTATTGTTCTTATTGTTAGTATTATTTTAAATGTTATTTAAATGGTTTGCTTAATGAAATAGGTTGTTGGATGTTTAATGAAATAGGTAGATTAAAAAAAAATGTTATTTTAAACAAGTTGGATGTTTAAAAAAAAAATGGAAGTGGACTGACTAAATTCAATATAGTATATATTGGGTATTTAATATAAATTAATTAAGGGATTTAATATTTAAATTGGATTATGATTAATGTGTATAGATGTAAATGTCAGTCAGAGTTAAGGTTTGACAAATAATAGTCAATGATTAATTACTTCATCTATTTCGAATTTAACTCATGGAATGAATATATATCAAGTTGATGAAGGATAAAAATGATTAGATACAAGCTTACCAAACTTATATGTTTTGTGAAATAGATTTCAATTCAAGCTCGAGTTTAGTCAGACCTCCGATACGGTCTAAATAAAGTTTCAACGAGTTTTGTTTTACAGCCTAAAGTTTTGTTATTTTTGTTTGCATCCTTATTTATGTCATTGATAGGCTGTGTTTTTTAACTTTCAATTTCAATCAATGTAAAAAATTGATACCAGACCTTGTGTTTTTTAACATTGATACCAGACCCGATTCTGGTAGAATTAATTGGGCTCCACCTAATCAACCCAATTTCAATCAATGTTGATATTAAAACATTTGCTGGAATATATACATGTTTGCTGGATATATACACAAACATAATAAAACATGTTTGCTGGAATAAAACATGTCCTGCTGACACACAAACATAATAAATAAAATAAATCAATAATGATAAATAATAAAACATTCATTGTGTTATCTAAATCCCCAACCAACTTGTTTAAAATAACATTTAGTCAGTCCAGCTTAATGATTTTTTTTTATTTTAATCTTTTAATGTTTTATTTGTGTGTTTGATGGAATAGGTAGTTGATATTTGATGTTTAAATATTTTGATTTATATGGTTTGCTGAAATAGGTAGTTGCTGGAATTTTATAGGTGTGTTATGTTTTAAATTGTTTTTGAATTATTTATTTAAATATTCTGTTTTGATTAATTATTTAAATTTTCTCTTTTAATTTATGTCATTTTTTAGGTTGAATTTGATTGATCGATATATATGTTATGTGTTGATATTTTTTTGTAGGTATTTACGGATAGTTGTAATTAGCATTTCCGGTTGAAATTCAATTTGCGTTTTAATCTTCATCGATCGATCAATGTAATATTTTTTAATCATTATTTATTAATTAGTTAATTAAATATAATTTGCATGTTAATTAAATAATTGGAAAATGAAATGCATGTTCTTAAATTGTGTGATTTTAAAATGAATAAATTTTTTTTGAAATGAATGCTATGTAATAATGAAATGCCATGAAATGAATTGAAATACATAAGTTAAAATGAATGCATATGTTAAAATGAATGCATGAGTTAAAATGAATGCATGATTTTAAATTAAATAGAAAATTAAATAAATTTAAAAATTAGTTAAATAAATGTTTAGTAATTATTTTATATAAAATTAGTTAAATAATTATTTAATTGAAAAATATTTAAATAATTTATTAATTAATTAGGTTTGGGGTAAATTATTAATTAAATAAGTTAATTTTTTAATAATTGTTGAACATCAATTATTTCAAAATTAAAATCATTTATTTAATTAATAATTAAATAAATAATTATTTAATTAATTAATAATTAAAAAAAGTAACAATCAGATTTTCAATAAGTGTGATTGTTAGTTAATTTTTAAATAATTGTTGAATAATTAATTAATTATTAATTAAGAAAATATTGGAAATTCCATTAATCAGTTTTTACATAGAGAACTTGATTTAAAATCCAATGTTGAAAACAATTATTTGAAAATTAAAATCATTTATTTAATTAATAATTAAAAAAAGTAACAATCAGATTTTCTATAAGTGTGATTGTTAGTTAATTTTTAAATAATTATTGAATAATTAATAATTAATTAATTAAAAATTAATTAAGAAAATATTGGAAATTCCATTAATCAGTTTTTATATTGAGAACTTGATTTAAAATCCAATGTTGAAAACAATTATTTGAAAATTAAAATCATTTATTTAATTAATAATTAAATAAATAATTATTTAATTAAATTTAAATAATTATTTAATTAATTAATAATTAAAAAAAGTAACAATCAGATTTTCTATAAGTGTGATTGTTAGTTAATTTTTAAATAATTGTTGA
>LFYR01001379.1:2150-30432 GCA_001185155.1 Zostera marina
TTTAACGAATGCCATGAATTTGAGCCACATTTTAATTCTGTAATCTTGTAAATAGTTAGACCAACAAAATTTAATAGAACACAGATGAATGAGATTGGTTGGTATTTATATAAAATAAATGTAAGGGATGTCCAATCGAATTAGTGGTCACTAAAAAAACTTGCTAATTATAATAATCCCTAGATTTAATATAATAAAATGAATTTGGTTATTATTAGATTTTTTTCTCGTGACCACTAATTAAATTGGTCTCTCTTTTTTATGAATATCGAATCTTTAATCTGTTTATATATCAGTATTCTTCATCTGGATGTTAACAGGATTTCATTCGAAAAATTCGAAATCTAGCTCGAATCCATGGCATCCATTGACGAAATCGCAGAGAAAATCAAGAAATTCAAGATCACTGAAAAGGCGGAGCATAAGAAGATTAGGATCCAGGTTTCTAATACAAAGAAACCAATATACTTCTACGTTAATTTAGCCAAGGTACTGTTCAGATCATTATGTTTTTCGACGATTTATTTTTGGCTATTTTCTAACTGATGATCATGGATTTTCAGAGATATCTTCAGCAGTATGAAGAAATTGAATTATCTGCACTTGGAATGGGTAGGATTATGAATTATTATTGATTATTTTTTCATTGAAAATTATTAATCGTTTCTTTTTGGCGTTTTTTAGCGACGGGATCTGTGATTGGCATATCTGAGATTCTGAAGAATAACAATTTTGCTGTGTTGAAAGGTAAAATAATAAGATAGATTCATATCTAGAATTCATCAAAAAATTAAAAATTAATTTCTTTATTTAATTCTTTCTGATAAGATATCAAAACATCAACTGTGAAAGTTTGCAACGAAACAACTGGTCGCATCGTTTGTAAAGCAAAGGTAAAACAAGATCCGTTTATTGTTAATTTAGTCGTTCGATTTCTTAATTTTAAATAATTTTTTCCTTCTTTCTTTTTCAGTTGGAAATTTCAATGGAGAAGTCGAAGGTATTTGAAGAGGTTCTTTCTAGGGCAAATCCAAATCTGAAAAAGATTAATGGTTAATTTCTTTTTTTGCGCGTTCTTAAGAAGGTTAATTTCTTCGTGCTATTTTTTTGCACGTTCTGGAATTTTAAACATATTCCATAATTATATAAATAAGTTCAAAAATATTTGAATTCAATTAAATAAATTAAAATTAACTTAATTTTGTTCATTTTTGTCGTCCACTACCTTTGACGCTCGTCATTAGATACAAAAGTGTTTTCTGAGATGCCTTTTTCTTTCCAATCAGGGGCGCCATTCTTTCGTTGGTCGTACTAAACATACTCTCTAAAGGAATTAATTCTGTAATAAACAGATTAAATAAACAAGTTAACTCTGTAAATCCAGAGTTTAATTAAAACTAATCCAATATCAAGGATATATGTGTGATTATAAATAACAGAATGATGTGCAAGTAATTAACCCAAATAAATAAGAAACTTAAGGATACATATGCAAAAGTTTCAATAAACATGTGCGTTGGTAATTAAAGGAAAGTTCGAGGTTACGAGTGCAAAAGTTTCAATAAACATGTGCCGAAGTAATTAAAGGAAAGCTTGAGGTTACGAGTGCAAAAGATTCAATAAACATGTGCCGAAGTGATTAAAGGAAAGCTTGAGGTTACAAACGCAAAAGTTTCAATAAACATGATTTGTGATTGAAAGAAGCTTGGGGTTATTATTGCAAAAGTTTCAATAAAGATTACAACGGATTATTTACGCTGATCAGTTAATTAGTAGTTAATGAATCTGTGTAAATCTATATAAGAGAATCATTATTGTAAACTTTAATTAATTCAAATAATATACAAATTACATTCAAATCAAACCCGGTTCAGAAGACCGGTTTAGTTTGGTTCAAATTTGTTTTCTCCCAACGGCTACTTGGGGATTTAACTCCTCTCTCAATGGCTCTACCGGCGATCACCGGAGCTGCTGCTGGCTTAACTCCAGCCCATTCCCCTCCAAGGGCGAGTCGTCGTTCTAACATGGTATCATCAGTTGGAAACGATACACAGATCGATCCAAATATATTTTCCACATAAATTCCGCACAACTCTGGACAGAGTCTTGAAGAATCAGATTCTTCAAGAAATTCTGAAATTTGGACGACCTCATCAAGCTCCAATTCAGAAAGAAGTGATAGCTTCTTCAGGAGGAAAAGAAGAAGAAATGCAAGTAAAAAGAAGAAGATTCAGAACAAGAAGAAGAGGAACCACATCTCTAGAAAATCACCCTATTTTCTATCTGCTGGTGACCATCCAGGTGCTCAGATGGTGTCTGATAAGCTAACTGGGGAAGCAAATTATGTTTCTTGGGCCACCTCCATGAAGTTATCCCTGGTTTCCAGAAAGAAGACAGCATTCATCAATGGGAAGATAAAAAAGCCTATAGATGAGTCAAGTGAAGATTTTGAAGATTGGGAGATGGTCAATGGCCTTGTCTTGTCCTGGATTATAAATGGAGTCTGCCCTCAGATAGCTTCAACATTAATACACACAGAAACAGCATATGAAGCTTGGGTAGAGCTTCAAGAAAGGTATAAACAAAAGAATGCACCTAAGACTAGTCAATTGAGGTATGAAATTAATACATTATCTCAATCTAGTGATAGCATTTCTGTTTATTTTGATAAGTTTAAATCTCTATGGGATCAATATATAGAGATAGAGAAACCTGAATGTAAATTCTGTATAACATGTGCCCCAATCTATTCTAAAAAGATTGAAAAAGATAGAACACACCAATTTTTGCTAGGTCTAAATGAAGATTTTATGACCTTAAGAAGTCAAATCTCCAAAAGAGGAATTTGCCTCTATGAATCAGGTCTTTTCCTTAGTAATTCAAGAGGAAAAACAGAAATCCAATTTTAAAGAAAAATCAGGATTTAATTCTTCTTCTATGTTTGCCAAAAAGGAAGAAAAGAAGGAAGAAAATAAGAAAAAAGGAATATATGGGAAAAATGGCAAGAAATTAGATACCAAATTCTACTGTGATAACTGTAAATTTTTTGGGCATATTAGAGAAAATTGCTATCATATAGTAGGGTTCCCAAATAAAAAGAAAGATCATCAGAAGAAGCCTAAAGATCTGGCTAATCAAGCAAATCTCTCAACTGAACTAAGCAGTGAGGAATTACTGTTGCTTAAGGATCTCTTAAGCAAATCTACTGGAAAGCAAGTCAGAGAGAGTGATTGGGCAGGGTGAGTCTAAGAGTGGGCTTTACATACTCAAGCCAAAATCACATGATCTTGCAAACTCATCCATAGAAATTGAAAATTGGCATAAAAGGCTAGGACACATCTCAACAGAGAAAATGAGGATACTCATCAAGGCTCAAAGAATAGATGTTAAAAATAGTTTTTTAAACTCTGAAAATTGTAAAATAGATGATAATACTGTTTTGGATAATTGTTTTTCAAAAATAAATAAAAATCTTTCAAAAATTAAAGATTCTTGTGATATATGCCCTATTGCAAAACAAACTAAATTAAAATACCAAAATAGTACATCAAAAACCAATTCAATTTTTGAACTTATTCATATTGATATTTGGGGTAAATTCCCAATAACAACTCATGATGGTTTTTGTTTCTTCTTGACAATAGTTGATGATTTTAGTAGAGTAACTTGGACATTTCTACTAAAATCAAAGAACATGACTATAAAAATTATAGAAAATTTCATAATTAGAATCAAAAACATTTTTGGAAAAAATATTAAAACTATTAGAAGTGATAATGGAGGAGAATTCACCTCAAATCACTTCACTAAATTAACAGAGGCATATGGAATAATTCATCAATTCACATGCCCATATACACCTCAACAAAATGCTATAGTTGAGAGAAAGCATAGACACTTATTAGAAGTGGCTAGATCTCTGCATTTTCAAGGTGGTATTCCCCTAATATATTGGGGTGAATGTGTCTTAACAGCCACATATATAATAAATAGAATACCCTCTAAAGTTTTAAAAAACAAAACTCCATATGAAATATTAAACAACAAAATACCAACATATGAATCAATGAAAATTTTTGGTTGTCTATGTTATGCAACAACTAACATAAGAGAACATAAATTCTCTCCTAGAACTTTTAGAGGAATTTTCATGGGCTATCCCCCCAATACAAAAGGCTATCTAGTCCTAGATATAGAAACTAAGAAATTTCATATTTCAAGAAATATAGTCTTTAGATAATCAACTTTTCCTTTTAAGGATAATAATCAGTTAAAATTAAAACAAAACATAACATCATATGAAGATATATATAATAAAATTATATATCAACATTATGAGTCCAGAAGCAATTATAAAAATTTAATAGCATCTGAAAATGAATATCCTCAAAATAAGAAGTTAGAATCTCAAATCTCTGAAAAAACAAAGACATTGGATTCTAACAATAAAAATTCAGCTATACCTGAACATAATGAGGATGTAATAAATTCAGATGCTAAAACACTGAAAAATGGTCAAGAAAACCATAAAAATTCAGATAACCTCAAAAATAAAGAAAATATACTTCTTAATTCCCAAATAAGCCAAAAAGGCATTGAACATACTCAGAACTCAAGTAATGAGATTCAGAAGAATTTTAGTGATAATCTGAGTAGTAGTTCAGATCAATTAGGCATGATTTTGAAAAAGAGGAAATCTGATAAAAATAACCTTCAAAACAGTCCAAGTAATACTCTGGACAGATATCTAAGAACTAGCCCAGAAAAAATAAATTCTGAGCTAGCCCATAAAAATGCTCTGGACACTCAGATCTCATGTCCAAACAACAATTTAAATTTAGAAACTAGCTCAGAAGGAATAAATCCTGAGCTAGCCCATAAAAATGCTCTGGACACTCAATTTTCATGTCCAAATAGCATTTTAAATCTAGAAACTAGCTCAGAAGGAATAAATTCTGAGCTAGCTCATAAAAATGCTCTGGACACTCAATTTTCATGTCCAAATAGCATTTTAAATTTAGAAACTAGCTCAGAAGGAATAAATTCTGAGCTAGCCCATAAAAATGCTATGGACACTCAATTCTCATGTCCAAATAGCATTTTAAATACAGAAAATATAGATGACAGTATAAAAACAATTGGCAAAGAGATAAATTCAGAAAATGACTTAAGAAAGTCAGATAACAACTCAAGGAGTGTTTCTAAAAATAAAAATAAAAATGCTCTGGACAGTTGTTTAAACCAAACAGAAAATGAATCTGAATCTATTGGAAATGCATCAAATGATAGCTCAAGGACTATCTCTGAAGCTCCAAATAGAAATATCATAGAAAATGACCTAAACAAGTCAATAAATAGCTCAAGGAGCATTTCTGAGCTACAAAACACAAATGCTCTGGACAACTATTTAAATGAAACAGAAAATAACTCAAAACAAATAAATTCAAATTTAAAGGATAAAACTAGCCTATATGGTAGGAAAATAACCAAACCAAAGCAATTTCAAGACTATTATCTTGAAAATGAAAAAGAATTTCATGAGTCAAAACATCCTATGAGCAATCATGTTTCATATCATAGGACAAGTAAACAACAAAAATATTTTTTAAAACAAATAACAATCCATGATGAGCCTAATTCTTTTGATGAAGCTTCAAAACATCCAAAATGGGTTGAAGCAATGCAAAAAGAAATGGAAGCTCTCATGGAAAATAATACTTGGACTCTTGCTTTGCTTCCAAAAGATAGAAAATCCATAGGATCAAAATGGATTTACAAAATAAAATATAAACCAAATGGTGATATAGAAAGATACAAAGCAAGGCTAGTAGCTAAAGGCTTTACTCAAAAAGAAGGATTTGATTTTTTTGAGACCTTTGCACCAGTGGTCAAAATGGTCACAGTCAAAACCATCATAGCTATAGCAGCCAAGAAAAATTGGAATTTATACCAATTGGATGTAAACAATGCTTTTCTTCATGGTGACCTAGATGAAGAAGTTTATTTAAAACCACCTCAAGGTCTTCTAAAAGAAGGAGATAAAAGGGTGTGTAAATTAAACAAATCATTATATGGCTTAAAACAAGCCTCAAGGAAATGGTTTGAAAAACTAAGGGGTGTACTTTTAAAAATTGGTTTTATTCAAACTAAATCAGATTACTCTTTATTTACAAGAGAAAAAGATCAAAACATGATATATCTCTTAGTTTATGTGGATGATATCATAATAACAGGAAGTAATGAACTAGAAATTGGAATTATTAAAATTCAATTAGAAAATCAGTTTAAACTGAAAGATCTAGGAAGATTGAATTACTTCCTAGGAATTGAAGTATCATATTCTAGCAAAGGTATATACCTTTCACAGAGAAAATATGCTCTAGGTATCCTAGAGGAATGTGGGCTTTCAGGAGCAAAACCATCCACAATACCCATGGAAAGGCATGTAGACCTTAAAAATGACAAATCCAAATTAATTCAAAACCCAACCTTCTATAGGAAAATAGTAGGAAAACTGATATATCTTAATATAACTAGACCTGATATTAGCTTCCCAGTGAATTGGCTAAGCCAATTCATGCAAGAACCAAAAGAAATACATTTACAGGTATTATTCAAATTAATAAGATATATTAAGAATGCACCTGGACAAGGTCTAATATATAATAGAAATCATAATATGGTCTTGCAAGGCTATTGTGATGCTGATTGGGCATCATGTCAAGTGAGTAGAAAATCATTGACAGGGTTTTGCTTAATGTTGGGAGATTCACTAATCTCTTGGAAAACTAAAAAACAGGCCACAGTTGCAAGGTCATCATGTGAAGCTGAATATAGAGCAATAGCTCAGACAACATGTGAAATCACATGGATTCATCAACTAATGGATGAATTGAGAATTAAAATTCAAAAACCAACAGAGCTATTCTGTGATAACAAATCTGCTATTTATCTGGCAAATAATCCTGTTTTTCATGAAAGAACAAAACATATAGAGATAGATTGTCATTTCATAAGAGAAATGATAAATCAAAGAAAAATTTTCATCAAGCAAATAGGAACTAAATTCCAATTAGCAGATTTCTTAACTAAAGCATTAGGTGATAAAGAGATAACTAATTCCCTTTTCAAGCTTGGAATACTCAATATCAATTCCAAGGCTTGAGGGGGGAGTAAAGGAATTAATTCTGTAATAAACAGATTAAATAAACAAGTTAACTCTGTAAATCCAGAGTTTAATTAAAACTAATCCAATATCAAGGATATATGTGTGATTATAAATAACAGAATGATGTGCAAGTAATTAACCCAAATAAATAAGAAACTTAAGGATACATATGCAAAAGTTTCAATAAACATGTGCGTTGGTAATTAAAGGAAAGCTTGAGGTTACGAGTGCAAAAGTTTCAATAAACATGTGCCGAAGGGATTAAAAGAAAGCTTGAGGTTACAAACGCAAAAGTTTCAATAAACATGATTTGTGATTGAAAGAAGCTTGGGGTTATTATTGCAAAAGTTTCAATAAAGATTACAACGGATTATTTACGCTGATCAGTTAATTAGTAGTTAATGAGTCTGTGTAAATCTATATAAGTAAATCATTATTGTAAACTTTAATGAATTCGATTTAATACAAATTACATCTCAACCAAACCCGGTTCAGAAGACCGGTTTAGTTTGGTTTAAGTCAGTTTCTTCCCAACGGCTACTTGGGGATTTAACTCCTCTTGCAATGGCTCTACCGGCGATCACCGGAGCTCCTGCTGGCTTAACTCCAGCTCCTTCCCCTTCAAGGCCGAGTCGTCGTTCTAACACATAAAACATATTGAGACGGATTGCAGAAAATTCAGATATGAACTTACTATTTGAGAACTAAATGAGATCTCATTTGATTTACAAATTATTGAATATACAAAAAACACTCGCTTAATTTAATGATAAATAATAATATCGTAATAAACAATCTCGAGTAAATTACTTTGATTTATACATGAGTTGAAATTAAAAATAAATAAATGATTAAAATCGTGATTTTCTAAAATTTTCAAATAGTAATTTTTCATACACTATTTAATTAATTGATTTACACAACAGTACTTAAATACAACATAAAGATCATTTACAATATGCATGTTATTGTACAATAACACACTAACATTCAAAACTTATTTCAAAACACGTACTAATGTGATATTACATATATATAGATCGATCGATGTGCACCATATATATGTCCATATCCCATGCAGTGTGCACTTATTTATACGTACTTATACTTAATATATATATATATATATCACTTAATTATTCACTGGTGTTCTTCTTCCATTCCATGATGATAGCCTCCACCGTGACCATAACCTCCACCCCTGTGATAACCTCCGCCATGACCATATCCTCCACCTCCGTGATAACCTCCGCCGTGACCATATCCTCCACCTCCGTGATTACCTCCGTGACCATATCCTCCATGCCCCCAAGATTCAGTGTTAACATCTGCATGGTAATAGGGTATATATGTAATTAAGATTATATAAATTTAAAAAAACCCATTGATCGATGAATTAACTCATGAATTAACCTGTGTTCTTTTCGACTTCTGGAGCAGCCGAAACCTCAGATGAGAAAAGGATAAGAACAGCCATGAGTGTTACCAGTGTGAGGAAGAAGAGCTTAGGAATAGCCATGATCAACTACTTAATTATGAACTTATGATGTTATGATCATCTATATTTATAGCCAAAATCATTAATCAAATATTAATTGATTAATAATAAAGCAAGTAAGCAACCATTATTTAAACTAATTCATGCATATATATTATATATTATTATTCGCGTGCGCTAGCTGTGGTTTAAAGTGTTATGGTGCGTCAAATAAATCTGACTCGTCAATTCGTTCTGTTATGTATATTAAACACTAATTAACCAAATAAATCTGACCGAACGTACAAACTGACGTAATTTAATACATAGTTGTAGGTGATCGAGTGACAATTAATAAAATCGAACTGAATAGGTTCAACACATCATAAACTAATTGTATTAATATTATTATTGATTACTTTAATTAAGCACGCACGATCTGTGCACAAGCTAGTAGTGAATGATTAAGACACCAATTAAGTGAATTGTCTACTAGGATCTTCACAATGTAATTATATTAAATACATGCTTTTAGCTTGTGCTTGCCAAATAGGATTTTCACTACATCCATGATATATATGATATGTTATTAATTTAATTAGGGTCTGATTCTGGTGCGGTCACAAATACTACGTACAATTTTGTTTGGATAATGAATGATCTTGACATTTTGTGTTAATGGTTTTAAGCACAAACTAATCAACATAAGTCAGTTATTCAACATTGGGTGTGTCCGTAGATAAATTTGAAAAGCATTTATATATATATGTTCAATTATCAACGTTTGATCGGAGGGAGTTATAGTTGCGAAAGAATATATGAAATTATCCATATCCATATATCGGAGGGAGTTATAATAACATATCCATATGTCCTATTGCTCATTTCCAATAATAAATATTTATGATTTTGTTTGTAAAACCTATACGGGTAATCGGGTATGTGTCTATGCAGCGCCCGGCGGGTATGCGGTTTTAGAAATATTTATTTATTATGTGACTGGCCATTTACTGTATTAAAAATAATGAGAATTTGTAATCATGGATTTAATTTGTATTTCCATTTGTTGTAATCTTCCAAGAGCTGATCGACGAGTGAGGGAACAAGTCTGTCAAGAAGACCCTGCATGATGCTGCGCAGCATATATACACAAGAAATTATGAGCCGCCGGCCGGAAGCTGGTGTTATATATATATATAGCTTATTATAAGGACGGTGATTAATTAAAGAGCTAGCTAGCTAAGAAGACTGACAGATTTCCTGGAGTTTCCAGTGCGGAGAGGGGAAGCAATGTGAAGGGTTTGGTGAATACCTGTGGATTCATCCATGCATCATCAATCCTGTTGAATTGGGTCGATATGATTTGAAATTGTAAAATATATACCTGAAGATTTACGCCCAAGCATACATCAAAATCAATACAAGTTTCTGAATCCGACTCCTCATCCCATGTAATCTCATTCCTCATGAAAGCTATCACATATATAAGAGAATTAATGAGACCAGATCGACGAGATTAATCAAACAATGGATCGATCTACCTGAAAATTTCTCGTTTTGTTGCTGTAACATTGCATGGGAGCCTTCAAACTGCCATCATAATTTCATAAGAAATATTATGTAAAAACAAATGGGGAGGAATTGAAGTTAATTAAGGAATTGCATGCCTTGCATGACAACATCTCAACAGTGCATCCATTGGTCGTGTGTGTCAATCGGACATCAATCACGGGGACTACCTCAAATGACATGAACTCGATTGCATGCAAACTACACCTGCAAATGATCAGATTCTTAGAAAATGGTGAGAACTAGCTAGATTAATTTAATCAGGAAATTTCTCTTACGTACCTGTAAGTATCAGGCTCTTCTTCCAGAAGCTCAAATGTCTGTAACCCCTTTCTATTAAGCACCGATTCTACTCCCGATGGATGTTGTAGAAATTCGCTCAAGGGGGAACTCTGGTTGGAGTCTGAACAGGCAAGCCTTAATCTTTGTTTCTTTTTGGCGAAGAGCTTAGCTTCTCTACCTCTCTTTGTTTCATGTGCTTCATCACTTTCCAGCGACACTTTGCTCTTTCTGATATTACTGCTGTGTAGACTTGAAAGGAAGTTGAAAGGAAGAATATTGTTCGCCTTCATAAAGCATATCTCCATTTCTAGCTAGCTTATCCATCTTCAAACAGATGATTTTGTGATTTATCACCAAATGCCACGTGGTTAGTGGTCTGTGGTCTAGAAATTAGTAGCTGCTCATCTATTATAGGCTTATCTTCGACTTTTCAAAACAAAAAACTTCATTTTTATAATGAAATTTGATTGTTTCTTTAAATAGTTTTGTAAGATAATTAAATTTACACTAGAAAGAAAACCCATTGAACCAGAGTTGTAAGATCCCAAGCGTAATTTGCTTTGATAATACATCTTTGGCCCTTGGGTACCATGTCTTCCAATTACCGTTATGATAATGAGAATAAACATGGATTAAATGAAATCGAGAATGATTAATCTAATATGATTTACAAACAACAACAATGCAAATTAAAATATTTATAAAATAATTAATTAGTTAGTTAATTTGTCGAACCATGATTTATTGGATTGATTTAATATATTTTAACAAATTAATTTAATATAACTACATTTAATTTAATTTAATTTAATTTACAGAATTTTTTTGATAACAATCCATAGAGTTAAGGAAGCAGTTCAAAAACATTAGCATTGATAGATATACCTAAATCATATGACACTGACATAAACAAAAAACTTACAAATGAAGAGAATAAATTAGTGATCAAAACTATTTGAAGAAGAAAAAAAATCAGAGGAATCACAATAAAAAATTAAAGGTATACTATACAACATAACTTATCTATTTAAATATTTTAAAATTGCAATTCTATCAGTTATATATTTGATTTTTTTTGTTATGACTAGTATTCTTCTTGGAAAATGACGAAAATGAGTCAAAATGTGAAAAGTCGATTTTATTATGAGAATTTGAGTGAGAAAAAAAGCAATGAATTCACTCATTCTTTCCCTTCTAATACTTTGTAGCTAGCTAATTACAATAGTAATTATTCAATTAATTAATTAACTAACTAATCTGTTTTCTAACAATATAAGAAAAGATTGATTAATCACTAGTATAAAATATAAGAGATTCAGAGTGAAAATGAAGTATTATACGAAACCAGAAGAATGGTTGCATCAATACTCATCAAGATAAGTGTAGAGCATTTCATCTTTCTTCACCTTGTGTTTTTTAAGTAATGACATCAGGAAACCTTTGGTTTTGCTTGAATTTTTAACTAGCTCTTTCCCCTCACCATCACCACCACCACCACGATTCAAATGCACCGAAGTCGATTTCCGAATTTCAGCTGGAAACTGCTGACACCACCAGAAATAACACGTTTATAAAACAATTCACACAAGGTTCCAAACAAAATGGAGTTAAAAGAGTCTTCAATCATAATTACTTACCCTTTGTGCAATGCCAGGAGGAAATTCTGGCAAGGTTGGTCTGTTTGATATAGAGCCAGAACGTGCAAATGTTTCTGCATTAATGTTTGGATTAGAATTTGGATTCCGGATCTGGTTGTTCAGTGGTTTATTCATTATGGATTTTTATGGTACCTGGTAATGTTGGGCATCTTGCTGATTGAGGTGAAGATGACATTGAACGCGACCGACCTCTCCGAAATGAAGATGTTCTTTCCACAATGGTGGAACGAATTGCTGCAATAACAATTAACTTGAGAACGAATTGAAGATGTTCCTTCCAATAATAAGATATTTGAGAAAAGAAGAAATGATTCTGAAAATACTGAAACTTGCATGGGGTATAATAGTATGGAATTAACAAATAAAACACAATCAAGTGATAAATCTACCTTATCTAATAGAGATTTAGTTAATAATCTCACAATGATATTTCTAGAAAACATAACGAGCATACATACTATGATAACAAGGTGAAAAGTAGGGATTTCAAACCCAAACCCAAAATATGTATAAAATTTAATAAAATCAACTCTAATTTCAAAAATAATTAAAACTGCCAAACAAAGTAAATTTTTGATGGAAGCCATAAAATCAGAATTAGATTCACTAATGAAAAATAATACTTGGACATTAGTTCCAAGTATTATATTCATCGTTACTTGGACATTATTTGCTGCAGTGACAATGAACAAAACAATTGAATATGAATCATGAATTCTGATTTTGTAATCAATCTGAGTACAAAAATATTACCATCCTGGAATGTTTGCGATCGGAGTTCGTCCCCGTCGATGTGTGACTCTGGGACATGTGCCACGGCATGGCCCCCAGATTCAGGCATCGATTCGCCGACTGGGAGGGGAAGAACAAATAAACAAAATATGTGAATCTGTAGTTACATACAAAAAAGAGAGGTGATTAGATGGTAAAAGAAAAAGAGATTACTTGGTAAGACATATCTTTTGTGGTACTTTGGAGTTGCAATTACTAAAGACTGTTGAGAGAAGCCAGCAAGATCGATACATTCTTGGAAGGTGGCAAGTCTCTTCTCATCCAATTTGATTATTAAGCAAACATAACAACATCAGATATTGAAAATAAGAAATTCGATGGATCCAATGAAGTAAAACCTCACCTGTTCAATACAAGACACGCGGAGATCAGCTTCAACAACCTCATCGGTGTTGTCATTGAGAAGACGATCCACCTTAAACGAAGCTGAACCCAAATGGTCGACGGTGTTTACCAGAGCTTTGATGGCATAATCTTTCAATGTATCAGCCACACTTATGGAATTGAGAAAAAATGGGGGATGTTAATCAACTTGAAATCAACCAAATAGTAGGTAGTAGACATACATTTGTTTGCATTCTTCATTTGTATAAGTGAATTCAAAGTAGTCTGCAGCAGAGTAGAGCTGAGAGCGCAGATTGGTGAGATCTTAAAAAAGATAATGTCAGACGATATTTTGGCATTTTCAAAAGTGTGTGTAGAATTAGAATGTGGATAAGGTTGAAATGAATTGAATGCCTCGAGACTGTCTGAGAAAAGGAGACTGGTTTGATGCAGATAGAAGCCGTCGTGTGTTGCAGGAGACGAGGGATTAGAGGAAGACGGAGACATGATCTCCATCTCACAATGGAAATCTTTCTTCTTTTTCTTCAAAAAAAAAAAAAATTGTTGCTTCAGATTAACCTACTAGTCTCCGTGCAACTGTGATTCGAATAACTTAATCAGAAATATTTTCTCCCTCGATGGATTCAAAATGCAGAACAAATGAAATACCTAATCCATACAGAACGAAATTAAGATCATAGCGCATCGATCCTTCGAAAAAACATACCCGTTGGTTGTTATCGTTGTTGTTTTTATCGATCGGCGCTGGACTGCCGTGTTTTATGAAGCAAGAACACTCTCCGCGTTTTCCTCCGTCCAACGTGGCACACTGCGCACACTAACTGTCTACCTACAAACTACCAACCTCTTCTAATCTGAATACCAAATGGTCCAAATCTGTTATATGAACGACCAATCTTTTTCCTTTTTTACTTTTTACCACCTCCCATTTCGCTCCTCCGTCATTCCCTCTCTTTTTCACTTGTTCACACTTCACGGTAAAACAACACGTATTGAGTGAATGGACGGTTGGGATTTTGTGTGTATGTGTTGTGTCCTCCATACAACTTGATTTTAAATCTCACAAAGAGGTATGAGGTTCGTTCTTCCGAGTTTGAATGGTTTTAATTCTTCTTCCATGATGAGTATTTATACTATTCTGCGGGTCAGATCTCTCGATTCCTGGACCGCTCCGGTCTGTTGGCTTCGGGCCCGCGAGCATGTGCGATCCATGGTAGGTTGTCGCTGTTTTAATTTTTATTGACGAAATTTAGAGCAGCTCAGCAACCGCTCTCAAGGAAAAGAACACGGTAGTGGGTAGAAGTGGCTTCTAAGGAAACGGTGCCGTAGCCGTATCTTGGTTTTCTCCGATCATCACTTCCGAGGTAATCGAATAAATCTGTTCATCATTTTGGCGATCCGTATTCCATTTTCAGTTTTCGAATCATTTCTGTCCTGTAAATTATGACTGCCACAAACTGTTCGATGTAATTACTCTTAACCACCATAATCCTGCAGAAATCACTATCTACCATGGTGGTCCGTCATTCTGTGCGATGCTTCAGCAGCAAGATGAACCTTGGCCCTGTAATTTCGGAACTTAATAAGGTGGCAGTAATTTCTCTTTGTCAACCTTCACCTCAATCAATCAATCAATCAACGAATTATTATCATATAAAATACAATCAACAGGAGATGGAGTCGATCTTCGGGCATACTTCTCCATCCAGCATAGACAATAGAAGCGATCGAGACAATCAAGAACCAGACCATCTTCCTAAGTCTGCCATTTCTCATGGATCAGCAGATGCCTCAGATCCCCATCTGACCCATGTGGACAGCAGAGGAGAGGCACGGATGGTTGACGTTTCTGTGAAAGAAGACAGCAAAAGAGTTGCGAAAGCCAGTTGCAAGGTTCTTTTAGGCCAACACGTGTTTGGATTGGTCATGGCTAACCGGATTTCCAAAGGTGACGTCTTGAACGTAGCTAAGATCGCCGGAATTAACGGGGCAAAGCAAACCGGCTACCTCATACCCATGTGTCACAACATTGGTCTAACACACATCGCGGTGGATTTGAGTCTCAACAACAAGGATCATAGCGTTGATGTGGTGGGAGAGGCCGCTACCACGGGGAAGACTGGGGTGGAAATGGAGGCGTTGACGGCTGTGAGTATTGCCGGGCTCACAGTTTACGACATGTGCAAAGCTGCTTCTAAGGACATTGAGATCACCGATATCCGTCTCGATATGAAAACTGGCGGCAAAACTGGATTTTGGAGTAGAAATCAGTAGATTTAGAGCTGCAATCCACCGGAACCCAAGCTTATTGGGATTCTCCGATCGCAAAACTCACCCCCCATCCGAATTGATTTAAAAAACACCAACATTTTATATAATAATAGCATTAATAGCTCTCTCCTCACCCTTCCTCGTGAAGAATTTAAGGGGTAATTTATAATTTATCCATTATTATTGTTTTTTCTTTCTTATCGGAGTTTTTGGGGCGGAGAAGCCAAAAAGGCAAAAATCGAATCGGGGAGGAGATAGGTCCATGGCTGCAGTGATAGTGCGACTTATCGAGACTGCCACCAATTCGACTGAACGGGAAATTGACCCTCGTCTTCTGAAAGCGATTAAATCCACCGCTCGGTCATCCGAAGACGAGGTCTGTTCCGCTGTCCATGTCTTGATGGAGAAGATGAGGAAGGAGCACTCCCAGGTATATAAAGATTTGAGTTTTACTGCTTTAGTATATTTCTCCATGAATAATTATTATTTCGCCTATTATTCTTTACTATGGTAGATGTGAAAACATCAATCATCTGATTTGAGAATGGTCCTCTAATTGCAAGATATTAACCATGTTATAACTACTTAGAAAAACTATCTATCAACATGGTTAATTTCTAGGTTGTTCTAGGTAGTCATAACATGGTTAATATCTTGTTAAAAGAGGGCATTTCTCAATTCAGATGATTGATGCTTTCACAGTAGGTAGATAGAAACATAGGATAGCAATTTATGTTGATTTTTTTGTCAGTCTGAAATCGATTCTAATGACTCAATCTTTTTTTTGAATTATATATTAATGAGAAATCAACAAGAGTTTCTTTTTTGGGTGGAATTTACTGTGAAATTCAAGAAACCATAAATTTCTAATGAGACACTGATTATCCTTGTTAATGTTGATCGAAAATTGAAGATTAATAATTAGAAACAAGCCTATTTACTTTTTCTCTATGGTACATAAGCAACATTTTTTAAGACTTTTGTCGACTGACTTTAAATTGTGATGTTTGTCATATTAAATTTGATTGATACTTTCTGCCTCATTTTTTTCTCACAGTTTATTAGTTGTGCAATAATTACAATAAAATCTACTACTGCACGCTTCTATAAAATCTTTGATATCTAGACTTTTGTTTGGTGTATAATAGAAATAATAAATATTGCTTTGCAACATATTGCAGGTACGATATCTTGCACTTTTCATTACCGATGAACTGTTCATGCGTTCAAAGTATTTCAGAAGACTTTTTGTTGTTGATCTTGAACAATTTTTGGCTTTAAGTGTTGGTTTCAGAAGGAATATGCCTCTTCCTCCTCCTTCTTTCATTGCATCCCTTTTGCGATCAAAAAGCATAGAGTTGTTGGAGAAGTGGAACATCGCATTTGGAATTCATTATCGACAGCTCAGACTGGGTTTGGATTACTTAAAGAATACCCTTAAATTTCAGTTCCCTAATCGATTGGAAAATGAAGCAAGACTTCAGCAAGAGAGAAGGAAAAGAGAAATAAAAACACAAGAGCTCCTATCGAAGAAATTTGAAGATTTAAAGGAAAACTTCTCTTCAATGAAATCTGAAATTCGTTCAACACTTGATCAATTGGAAGAATGTCTACATATAGTTCATATTGGACAATACAGATTTGGTCAGAATAGCTTTAATGCAGATGATGATTTTAATTCCATTGAATTCAAATCTCCTTCCTTAAGACAGATTCGTCTGGATTCTTTGAAAGAAGGGGCCAAAATTCATGAGAACAGTGAGAATAGAGCTGTATTCTCTGCAATGAGGGAATTTTATAAGATTCTGGTCTCAAAGCATTTGGAATCCGTTCATAATTATATTTCCACTCTTATAAAGGTTGATAATCAGAATAACAGATTTAGGGATTCCGCTTTGAAAGACTTTATCGACATACGCAATTGTATCTATGCTGTAAAGAAAAAATACGAAGAGTTAGATTTCCAACATGATGTTAATGATTCAAATGAGGATGATCTTTGGGAAGAGGGAAAAATAGACAGTCAGCACGAGCCTCAGATTTCTTCTTCTTGTAGTGGATTGAATCTAGAATTTGCTGATGGTTGGGATAGCAGCAAAGGTAAGGGAAAAGTCCCCCCTGGCATCTTTATATCACCCAACAGATCAAATAATAAAACCGCCAATGGCAGATGCTTCACTGTAAAGATTAAAGGAAAAACATCAGATGTCAAAGATCTGGAACAAAATAAGAATAAATTAGAACCGACATCTATAAGATCAAAACTTTTGGTAGATGCCCCTGTTTTTGATTGGGCACCATCTTTTTACAATTGGGGATCAAGCAAAGATATCTTGGCTAACCATAGAGGCTTAGAACTCGATAGTCATTGGGGGAGAGTGGATCAAGATGCTGTTATACCTGCAAGTAAAATCGCAGAGCTCAATGTTCATGTATCTACATATCGAGAACCGACTGTTGAAATCCAACCATGCCTAGTTCCTTTGAAGAAAGGAGGATTGTGTCCAAGAAGAGATATGAAAGCATGTCCTTTCCATGGAGTCATCATACCCCGTGACTCAAATGGAAATCCAATAATAGAAGGGAAAACACCACCAAATGAAGAAACCACGGGTGTGTCGTCTAAACCAACTGAAGATGAGAGAATTTCAGTCACAAATTATGATGACATGGCAGCAAAACTCGCAAACCAAGCCGTAAAAAACATAAGGGAAAGAGATAATGAAGCAAAGTTGTTGAAAAAGGCAAAGCTGGCTAAAGTCCGTGAACATAATGAAACGGTTCTGAGAGAAGCTGCAGTGACATCTAGCACACATTCAGAATGCTTTGGCAATGATATACCATCATCATACAGAGATCGATCTGAACCTAAACTTAAGAAACCAACCTTGGCTTCCATGTTGAAGAAGAAAGTAACGACTAAGGATCGGTTAGTAAAAAAACTTGCATCAACCAGACGTGCAACGGAAGGAACAACCAGACAGCTTTCTAAGGCTGAGGATGATGCATATAAAGAAGCATATCCGAATCAATGGTAGATTGCTCCGTATGGTCGGTCTAATTGCTTTGTATTTCTTCTATTAACCTTATACATGTATTAGATTTTTTTGGTGGGATTTATCATCAATTTGTTGCTAATGATGGTGTGAGTTCAACTAATATACTGCTGGGTAAATCATAGAAGAATTTTAGAGAAGAAACCAGGATCTTTGTTGTGCAAAGTTGGGCAAGGTCGTTTGATCCGGTTATGATCGAAGATTACAAGTTTTTCGAAGATGCAGTTACTTTCGATACTACTTACAAGAATGTTTACTCAATGGTATTTGACATGTTCTGTGGTGTGAATCACCATGGGAGGACGACTATATTTGATAGTGCCTGCTTAGGTATTTTTTAATCACTGCTATTTTAATGACTTGCCTTGTTATTTTATAATATGATAATGTTAAATTTTTTATATTAAAATGCAGCACCGAAAATCTGAATCCGGATAAATTTTCGGATATCCGGATAACTTTTTTGCAAAACAATCCTTATATTTTTAAATAAATTCCTGCATGAGTGCTTGTTTAAACAAATAACCTTTCAATAATTAAAAATCTAACAATCCAACACTCAATCAACAATCACCATTTATTTTGTGATTGCAATGCTTGCATTGGGAGATGCCAAACGTCTTCTTTTTCTTGGTTTATTAACACTATCATTATTATTGTCATTGATATTTGAAGATGAGATAAGCAAGTCATCTTCAGACGGTGAAATAATTTTCTAAAATACATTTTTAATACAATCCAATGAACCCGACTACATTTTGATCTGATTATAGGGCAGACCTTAACCTGACAACACTGCCTCTCCTCATGTATTTTGCCATATCTGATTTGGGGCACACATGCATCCACTTCAAGTAATATCCGTTAAGGGTTATTTTGGGTAGCCTCTCTATCCCATACATTAAATAACAACTCCTCCGCAGTTGGCCCTCTAGATTTAAATCTAAATCTATCAACACAATACGCACATCTACAACAATCCGTCGTGCCAACTCAGATGCCAGTAAAAATCTTTTCTCATGTTTTCTCCGGTTACGTTTCACCCCAAATATTATGTATACACTAGAAACTACTTTTCGTATAACGTAAACTCGATCTCTATTTGAACACGTGTCTAGCTAAATATGTTTATTTCGTAATTAGAGTCTCCTTTTATGAAATCGATCTAATTAACTACATTTATGATTTACACTCATAATGACAAACAATCCATAATTATATAGAACTCTGATATTAATCAAGTAATTATTTCTAGGATCTTCAACATGTGCAATGACTTAAATCTCTTAAAAATAAAATAAAAAACATCATCAACATGCAAGCACATCGATCTTTTTATTTTTCTTTTATTCGCTCTCGCTTGTTTCTAACATTTGGTGAAAATGATATTTATGTTTAGTATATTCATTATTCCTTCAAAAATTTATTAATTTATACCCACCAATCTTTAAACTTAGCTTCAAACTTCAAAATTCATATAATCCTCTCTTTTTCAATTCTAATTTCTCAACAAATTTGTCCTCCATTTTCTGTTTTTGGCATAATTATGTGAGTATATGTTGTTGATAATTCAAAGATTGATCATGATTAAAATGTTTGTTTTTGTGGATTGATTAATTTGCAGAAAATGGGAGACCGAGCATTACCAAAATTTGGAGATTGGGATGTAAAAAATCCAGCATCATCTGAAGGGTTTACTGTTATATTCGAAAAGGCAAGAGGCGAAAGGAATACACCGCCACCGCCACCGCCAACGTCAACAACAAGAAATTCATCTATGGCAAATACTCCAAGAAGGAATCAAGGTGGTTCAAATGATGAACAAAAGGTGAGATCCAGCTGCAGTAGGTGGCTTTGTTGGTGATGAATTGGAGGAAGCGAAGAAGAAGAAAAGTTTATTTTCGATTTTTGGTTGAGGTCATAAAAACAATAAGGAGAGGGGATATGTATAGTGTTTTCTGGAAGTTTTGTTTTTTCATCCATTCCTCAGAAGAACCCTAATTAAATAAATTTCAATGCGACACCTTTTTGAAATTTCGTCATGCGGATTTTTTTTTACTCAGACTTCATGTTTGTTCCTTATCGATATAGACAATCTCTAAAATTGGTCATTCTCAATCTCAAAACAACTCATCAATCTGACAATTAATGCATATATGTATGCATATATATCTCGACAACCATATGGATTAATCTATTTTCTTCGTGATTCTTCCCACCATCTAAGGCCTCAGAGTTTTACAATTTGTTTTCTACAATATTTAACCTCCTACACTTCACCCTCTGTGTTTTCTATAATATCTAACCCTAATCATACTACTTAATATATAACCCCCAACATCTTACATTTTTACACAGGGAGATTAGCTTAACTGGTCACAATAATTATTAAAGTTGCTGAGGGTTCAAGATTCTAGTCTTGTTGTGTACGCAATTTTATTTAATTTCCATCACAATGTAATCGGTGATATAGAGTCGACTACAGATCAACTAATTCAAGAGTTTGGTATTGAAGAACAGTTAGCTAATTCACGAGTTGACTTGGATATGAAGATACTCACGGAGCCAAACCTTGGGCGACCCATGTGGATCCGTCGCTTGAATCAATTACCAGAGTTCGATTACCCCGGCTAGTGGTTGCTATTAAAGGAATTAGCTAAACAAGCTAAGGTCTTAAAACATAGAAGTTAAAACCCTACAGTAACCCTAATTAGTTCTTCCCTATTTTCTCACTCTCCAGCGACTTCACGACACAATTAGATCGCCGACGTTGAGGTTATATCCGATAGTATGGTATCAGTAGATAATGATGTCAACCTGAACTACAATTTCGCGATGACAGACTTTGGTAGTTCTGAAGAATCAAAGCATTGGAATGCACTTTGGTGGGTGATATAGCATTGGAATTCGCGATAAAACAAGGAGATATAAGGGTGGGTGATATCATAGCTAGAAGAGATATCCAAATTCAGGAAAACAACACCATGCTGGGGACTACATTGGAATGCACTTGAAATATATATATGGCATCTTTGGAAGGAGAGGAACCTACGACATAAGGAGAGGCTCTCTCGGCCGGTTAAAGTCATCGCAAGGGATTTCATACGAGATTTGACTATCATCTATGACTACCGTCTATTTAAAAAAACGCACAGGTTAGATTTGAAAGATACAGCTATCAGAAGATGGGAGGAAGTCTCGTTATTAATTACTGACCTACAAACCGAAGAATAAAAAGCTATACTTATTTCACACATCCTATCGTACTTTTAGTTATTTAATTAATTGTCTTTTTTATTGTAATTTTGTAATCTCTTTATTTTATCTTTAATCTAAATCGCCTTAAAAAAAGAATCAAAACATTCTTGGAAGCAATTAATGATAATTTTAAACTTGAAGAAAATGACAGATTTTTCCGATCTTCCAGAAGAAAAGATAAAAGGTATGAAAACAAGAAAAGACATCATACATTATAAATTGTAATCGTTTAAACTTTATCTTTAAATATAAGAATTGTGGATGTAATTAGCATCGAATTACCGAAATAACAACTTAGTTCCAACTCCCCTCCGGCTCCCTAGTGGAGATTTCATCTCTTCTCCGATTCCTTCTCGGAATTTCTATTTAGCACACTCTGTCTCCGAGCAACTCGATAAAGCAGATTATTACAAGTGCAACTCGATGAAGCATCAATAAAGAGACGCAATCGATGATTATTTGTCCCACAAATCTCTAGCCTATCTTAGCTTGCTCACGATGGATCACAAGGGCAACTTTGGTTCCTCAATTTCGGCTGATCCTATCCTCATTCAGAAGCAGATCTTTTTACATGTAAAAATGTACCATCTGTACATTGTATATTTTTTATTCTTCTGTTTTTACATAATTAATTACGCTATATTTCTGGTACGGACCGTCCGCACCTGTGGTGAATGGTGGTCATCGACGATTAGGTTCCGATGAATGTGTTACCTCGGTGTAACGACATTCGGCAGCTGTAGTACCGTGCTTGGAATAACATTGGAACCCACGATGTTGTTGATCGTGGTCGAATCCATCGTGTTTCAGACATCGAAACCCATGACGGAATTGATGTGATACCTCACTGCAAGCGTCGGATAGACCGTCCGCACCTGAAACTCTATGTAATTAATTACTTCATACTACTTTGTTTTCTCCCACACCATCTTATATAATTCTTTTTAGAAATGGACATGAGACGAATTTGATTTGGGTAATCACTGATTCAAACCTAAGTTTTGAAATCGTATTATTATATACCTACCTATTATTATGTATACATAAAATATATTAAACTATTCTAATGTTTAATCTATCATTAACATAGATTACAGGGGTTGGTACTTGGTAGGTAGACAGTTAGTGTGCACGATGTGCCACGTTGGACTGGACGGAGGAAGACGCGGAGAGGGTTCCTGCTTCATCAAACACGGCAGTCCAATGCCGATCGATAAAAACAACAACGATAACGACCAACAGGTATGTTTTTTCGGAGGATCGATCGCTATGATCTCAATTTCGTTCTGTATGGATTAGGTATTTCATTTGTTCTGAATTTTGAATCCATCGAGGGAGAAAATATTACTGATTAGGTTATTCGAATCACAGTTGCACGGAGACTGGTAGGTTAATCTGAAGCAACAATTTTTTTTTTTTGAAGAAAAAGAAGAAAGATTTCCATTGTGAGATGGAGATCATGTCTCCGTCTTCTTCTAATCCCTCGTCTCCTGCAACACACGACGGCTTCTATCTGCATCAAACCAGTCTCCTTTTCTCAGACAGTCTCGAGGCATTCAATTCATTTCAACCTCATCCACATTCTACACATACTTTTGAAAATACTAAAATATCGTCTGACATTATCTTTTTTAGGATCTCACCAATCTGCGCTCTCAGCTCTACTCTGCTGCAGACTACTTTGAATTCACTTATACAAATGAAGAATGCAAACAAATGTATGTCTACTACCTACTATTTGGTTGATTTCAAGTTGATTAACATCCCCCATTTTTTCTCAATTCCATAAGTGTGGCTGATACATTGAAAGATTATGCCATCAAAGCTCTGGTAAACACCGTCGACCATTTGGGTTCAGCTTCGTTTAAGGTGGATCGTCTTCTCAATGACAACACCGATGAGGTTGTTGAAGCTGATCTCCGCGTGTCTTGTATTGAACAGGTGAGGTTTTACTTCATTGGATCCATCGAATTTCTTATTTTCAATATCTGATGTTGTTATGTTTGCTTAATAATCAAATTGGATGAGAAGAGACTTGCCACCTTCCAAGAATGTATCGATCTTGCTGGCTTCTCTCAACAGTCTTTAGTAATTGCAACTCCAAAGTACCACAAAAGATATGTCTTACCAAGTAATCTCTTTTTCTTTTACCATCTAATCACCTCTCTTTTTTGTATGTAACTACAGATTCACATATTTTGTTTATTTGTTCTTCCCCTCCCAGTCGGCGAATCGATGCCTGAATCTGGGGGCCATGCCGTGGCACATGTCCCAGAGTCACACATCGACGGGGACGAACTCCGATCGCAAACATTCCAGGATGGTAATATTTTTGTACTCAGATTGATTACAAAATCAGAATTCATGATTCATATTCAATTGTTTTGTTCATTGTCACTGCAGCAAATAATGTCCAAGTAACGATGAATATAATACTTGGAACTAATGTCCAAGTATTATTTTTCATTAGTGAATCTAATTCTGATTTTATGGCTTCCATCAAAAATTTACTTTGTTTGGCAGTTTTAATTATTTTTGAAATTAGAGTTGATTTTATTAAATTTTATACATATTTTGGGTTTGGGTTTGAAATCCCTACTTTTCACCTTGTTATCATAGTATGTATGCTCGTTATGTTTTCTAGAAATATCATTGTGAGATTATTAACTAAATCTCTATTAGATAAGGTAGATTTATCACTTGATTGTGTTTTATTTGTTAATTCCATACTATTATACCCCATGCAAGTTTCAGTATTTTCAGAATCATTTCTTCTTTTCTCAAATATCTTATTATTGGAAGGAACATCTTCAATTCGTTCTCAAGTTAATTGTTATTGCAGCAATTCGTTCCACCATTGTGGAAAGAACATCTTCATTTCGGAGAGGTCGGTCGCGTTCAATGTCATCTTCACCTCAATCAGCAAGATGCCCAACATTACCAGGTACCATAAAAATCCATAATGAATAAACCACTGAACAACCAGATCCGGAATCCAAATTCTAATCCAAACATTAATGCAGAAACATTTGCACGTTCTGGCTCTATATCAAACAGACCAACCTTGCCAGAATTTCCTCCTGGCATTGCACAAAGGGTAAGTAATTATGATTGAAGACTCTTTTAACTCCATTTTGTTTGGAACCTTGTGTGAATTGTTTTATAAACGTGTTATTTCTGGTGGTGTCAGCAGTTTCCAGCTGAAATTCGGAAATCGACTTCGGTGCATTTGAATCGTGGTGGTGGTGGTGATGGTGAGGGGAAAGAGCTAGTTAAAAATTCAAGCAAAACAAAAGGTTTCCTGATGTCATTACTTAAAAAACACAAGGTGAAGAAAGATGAAATGCTCTACACTTATCTTGATGAGTATTGACGCAACCATTCTTCTGGTTTCATATAATACTTCATATTCACTCTGAATCTCTTATATTTTATACTAGTGGTTAATCAATCTTTTCTGTTATTGTTAGAAAACAGATTAGTTAGTTAGTTAGTTAATTAATTGAATAATTACTATTGTAATTAGTATAACTCGACGGGGATCCGATTCCAGTGATAAAAAATCACAGGGGAGGAGTGATCGCCGGCAGGAGTGAAATTTTGGGGGAAAGAAACGCTAACGAAATTAACGGATCTTTAAATGCGAAAATATCAAAAATAGTATTTGAATTAAATCTTATTTGAGTTTACAACTGTTATTTATAATATTTGTAAACTTCTAAATCTATTACAACCCTGAATTTACTTTTATTACAACTGGGTCCATTCTACGATTTAATTAAAAAATCTTCTTCTGGGCCGGTCCATTTAGACTTTAATTCTTCTGGGCTGTAAACTGTGGGCTTTAACCTGTATTAAACTTATACAAACACACCACCAATTTATATAAATTGTTTATTAGTTAAAGAATTGATAATTATAATTATAATTATAATTACAAATATAATTGAATAATACTGATTATTACCCCCCCCTCAAGCTAGGCATATATATTGATTATTCCTAGTTTGAAAAGAGTATTATTCATTTCAATTTCCCCTACTCCTTTTGTGAAGATATTTGCCAATTGGTCTTTAGTTCCAATTGGCTTTAGGATGATTAATCCTTTTTCTATTTTTTCTCTTGTGAAATGACAATCCCTCTCTATGTGTTTTGTTCTTTCATGAAAAACAGGATTTTCTGCTATGTGAATTGCAGATACATTATCACAAAAGATTAGGGCTGGTTTATCATTATAAATTCTTAATTCATTCAATAATTGATTTATCCAACTTATTTCACTTGAGAGCTTTGCCATTGCTCTATATTCAGCCTCTGCTGAAGATTGTGATACTAGCTCTTGTTTTTTAGATTTCCAAGAGACCAATGAGTCTCCTAGAAGTATGCAAAAGCCAGTTACTGACCTTCTGGTTAGGGTGCATGAACCCCAATCAGCATCACAATAACCTCTTAGTATAAGAGGTTTGTCATTTCTTATCATAATCCCTTGCCCTGGGGAATTTTTAAGGTATCTTAATAATTTTATAACAGCTTCCATGTGAAGCTCAGTTGGTTTTTGCATAAATTGACTTAAGGTTCTTACAGCAAAAGTGATATCAGGCCTTGTTGTATTTAGGTATATCAATTTGCCAATTAACCTTCTATATCTGAAAGGATCCTTTAACTCTTTAGTTTTATCCTCTCTCCAATCTTGTTTTTCAATGGGTATTTTGGAAGGTTTGCTTCCTAAAAGCCCATTGTCATTTAAAATATCTAATGTATATTTTCTTTGGGATAAAAAAATCCCATTATCTGAATATGATACTTCTATACCTAGAAAATAATGTAATTTTCCTAGATCTTTTAAATTAAAGTATGAATTTAGATTGGTTTTTAGGATTTTTATTTCTTTTTCATCATTTCCTGTGATGATAATATCATCCACATAGATCACCATATATATCACATAGTCTTTGTTCTCTTTAATGAACAAAGAATAATCTGAAAAAGCTTGTTTGAAATTCATTTTCAGAAGTGTATCTTTAAGCTTGGCAAACCATTGCCTAGAAGCTTGCTTAAGTCCATATAGGGACTTTTTTAATTTACATACTTTTTGGTCTTCTTTTTTTAGAAAACCAGGTGGAGGCCTCATGTATACATCCTCATTTAGGTCTCCATATAAAAAAGCATTATTTACATCAATTTGATGTAAATTCCACCTCTTTGCAGTAGCAATGGTGATCAAAATTCTCACAGTGGTAATTTTTGCCACTGGAGCAAAGGTTTGATAATAATCAAATCCCTCTATTTGAGAAAATCCTTGAGCTACTAGTCTAGCTTTATATCTATCTATTTCTCCATTTTGGTTATATTTTATTTTGAAAATCCATTTTGATCCAATAGATTTTCTTGTTGATGGGAGAGATACTAAATCCCATGTTTTATTTAGTAAGAGAGCTTGCATTTCTTTTTCCATAGCTTCTACCCATTTTGGGTTTTTTGAAGCTTCTATATAACTATGAGGTTCATTGCTCATAGATATTTTCCTTAAATATTCTTTTTTCTTTTTATTTATTTTTTTATATGATATGTATTTGTTTAATGGATGATTAGTGCTAAAATTAGCACTATCATAATCATTATCATCCATATAGTAAAAATCATTATTTTTAGAAGAAGATTTTATTCTATTTGATCTTCTAAACTCAGTATTGTTTGATATTTCATCAGAGTTTAATTTCTCTGATTGTATCTCATTTTGAGATGATTTTTTAGTCAATATGTCATTTGATGCATTTTGCAAATTCTTGTCTGAATTTGGGTTTAAAACAGTCTTATTTCTGTTTGAAAAGGCATTTTCATTTCCTCCTGAGATTATTGCCCCAGGGGAGGTATATGGAAGATTATTCCTGTCTGGAATTAAATTTTCATTTTCTGAAAAAATTTCATTCCTGTCTGGATTTATTGATCCAGCAGAATATATTGCCTCAGGGGAGCTTTTGTTTAAAGATGAGTCTTCTCCTGAGCTTATTACCCCAGGGAAGCTATCTGAAAAGTAATTTCCTGGATTTATTGACCCAGGGGATATCCTATTCTTGTCTGAAAATGGATTCTCATTTTCTAAACATGAGTTCTCATTCCTGCCTGGATTTATTGATCCAGAGAGAACTCTGTCTGAATTTATACTTTTATCTTCTGGATTTATTGATCCAAGAGGAGTTTCACTTCTATCTGAATTTATTGATTCAGATGAGACTTTATCTGAAAATATGCTTTTATCTCTTGGATTTATTGATCCAGAGGAGATTCTATCTGAAGCTATACTTTCCTTTTCTGAATTTAATGATCCAGAAGAGGTTTCATGATTATCCAGAGCATTCTTTGGCTCTGTTGGGATAGAAATATCAGATTCATTGTTTTTAGATTT
>LFYR01001379.1:32030-79089 GCA_001185155.1 Zostera marina
AGCAGGAGTAGGCTGAATCCATATTGGGAATTTCTTTCCCAGTTAAAATTTGACCTCTTACATTTAGGAATTCTTCATTTAATCCAAGAAGGAATTTAACTACCCTATCTTGCTCATTTTCATCTTCCCATATTTGAATAGCCCCACAAGTGCACACCCCACAAGTGCATCTTTTTTTCTTGCTTATATCTTGTAGGCTGTCCCATATGGCTTTTAGTTTTATATAATAGTCAGACACTGATAATTCCCCCTGATATAAATTGGCTAATTCTTGGCCAATTAAAAACCTTAAGGGAGCTTGAGCTTGACTATATCTAACTTTCAACACTTCCCAAGCCTCACATGCACTCTCAGTTGATCTTATTGAGGCAGCTATATTTTTCTCACACACATTTATAATCCATGAGAAAACTACCCCATTAACAGTCTCCCAAGCCTCAAATTCATCTGAATTTTCATCTTTAGGCCTACTAACCTTTCCATTTATAAATTTCTGTTTTCTTCTAGTAACTAGCCAAAGATTCATATCTTTTGACCAAGTAGTATAGTTTACTTGCCCTTTTAGTAATTCATTAACAATCTTATTACTAGGGTTATCACTAGAATGTAAAAAGTAAACAGATGACCTTGTTGTGAAGGCTGTTTCCAAATCAAAGGGCTTCTTTTTTAATTCCAGTAGGTATCTTGGGTGTTGAGACTTCAGTGCATTCTTCCATTTCTTGGGTGTCACCATTTATCTCTTTTTCGGCTGCCATGCTCTTGAATATCAGCAACAGCGGCAACTTTTTTTACTTCAACAGCAACTCTTGATTTTAACAGCAGCTCTTTAACAGCAACTCGCAACAATGGCTGGACGAACAGCAGACGAGGGTTGATACAGCAGCGGAAGGTCACAGGAGCGACCGATGATACCATATAACTCGACGGGGATCCGATTCCAGTGATAAAAAATCACAGGGGAGGAGTGATCGCCGGCAGGAGTGAAATTTTGGGGGAAAGAAACGCTAACGAAATTAACGGATCTTTAAATGCGAAAATATCAAAAATAGTATTTGAATTAAATCTTATTTGAGTTTACAACTGTTATTTATAATATTTGTAAACTTCTAAATCTATTACAACCCTGAATTTACTTTTATTACAACTGGGTCCATTCTACGATTTAATTAAAAAATCTTCTTCTGGGCCGGTCCATTTAGACTTTAATTCTTTTGGGCTGTAAACTGTGGGCTTTAACCTGTATTAAACTTATACAAACACACCACCAATTTATATAAATTGTTTATTAGTTAAAGAATTGATAATTATAATTATAATTATAATTACAAATATAATTGAATAATACTGATTATTAATTAGCTAATAAAGCCAGCCAATTAAGGATGCTCATTGTGGACTGATGAGGATCATTGATGGATGGTTGCTGGTGATGATCGAAAGATATTGAAGAAATGTCTTTTGTGAATCAAAGAAAATAATATTTAACGAATATCTTATTTTTGATATCTCATCAACAAACTAATCCTGGGCTTATAATCCACTAATTCGAGTAGAATAGCTTAACAGAACAAAACTTGGTAATTTCCAAGTAGTGAAGCGTATTTCTTAATTATACAGATACTGGATGGATGGAGGATGGGACTAAATTTGCTCCACCACTGCCGCATTCGCAGATCTATCATGCGCTTGTTAGAGCCGGAACGCGTATTCGCCCACTGCAACAGGTGCATGCCCGTATGGTTGTTTCGGGCGTGCACTGCATCCGCTCTCTTTTCACGAAACTCATTACGCTCGCCGGAGCTTCCACCGCATCAAATTCCGGCCACTACATACGATGCCTCTTGCACTCGGCGCCAAATCCGGACGGATTTTTGTTCAATACTCTCATACGAGTATCCTCCAAATCTGACCGCGTGTCTTCTGCGGATTCAATTTTCTTCTACCGTCAAATGTGGTCGGAAGGCATCCAACCATCTTCTTACACCTTCACAGCTGTCCTCAAGGCCTGTGGTGACCACTCGGCGTTGAGACTTGGCAGATTGCTACATTCGCAAGCAGTCGTTAACGAGTTGGATGAGGATTGCTACGTTCAGACCGCTCTCGTCGCGTTTTATTCCAAGTGCGGTGATGTCGGGATTGCAAGAATGGTGTTCGATAGAATGCGTGAAAAGAGCATAGTGGCATGGAATTCGATCATCTCTGGGTACGAACAAAATGGATTGGCTGACGAATCTGTGGAATTGTTCTTCGAAATGAACAAAATGGATTCGGCGCCGAAAGCAGATTCCGCAACGTTGGTAAGCCTGCTGTCTGCTTGCTCGCAATTAGGGCGGTCGGATTTGGGCGACTGGATCAGGGATTACATGTCAGCGAAGGGAATTGAACCGGATGCGATCTTAGGCACTTCATTGATAAATATGTATTCCAGATGCAGCCATGTACGCAAAGCTCGGGAGGTGTTCGACAATCTTAAACAACGGAACGTGATTTCGTGGACGGCGATGATATCCGGCTACGGAATGCACGGGCACGGAGATGAAGCAATGACGTTATTCCATGAGATGAATTCCGAAGGAATCAGAATCAGACCAAATCACGTAACGTTCGTCGCAATCCTATCGGCCTGCGGACACGCCGGTTTAGTAAACGAGGGGCGTCGGATATTCGCGTCCATGAAGCAAGATCACAAAGTGATTCCTAAGATGGAGCATCACGTGTGCATGGTGGATATGCTCGGCAGGGCAGGGTTCCTCGACGAAGCAATTGAGTTCATTAAAGAACACATTCCCGCTGGAAGCGCAGGGCCAGAGGTATGGACGGCCATGGTCGGAGCATGTAAGCTTCACAAAAACTTCAAACTAGGAGTGGAAGCAGCCGAACGCCTGATGTGCGTGGAGCCCAACAACCCCGGGCACTACGTGCTGCTGTCCAACCTATACGCGCTCGCCGGCATGACGGATGATGTTGAGACAGTGAGGAACAAGATGGTTCGGCGACGGCTGAAGAAGCAAGTTGGCTATAGCATGATAGAAATCGATGAAGTCGGCCATGTGTTTCGGATGGGAGACCGATCTCATTCGCAGACGCGCGAGCTATACAGATGCCTCGACGAGCTCATGCTAAAGACTTGCAGCGCGGTTTCAGATTGAGATTTAGAAAAACATTCATATTCATAATTCATGGGATTTAAAACACATTCAGAAGAACGGAAACTGAAGATTCTCCTGCAAATTCCACAATTTCGGGAACCCTGATCTCCCACCCCACCCATGTCGCTGGAATCGTCGGCGTTGCAGGTGTAACAATCCAATTGCTATCACCTCCTTTGGGGGATCTCTCTCTGTAGTGACTTTACCCTCTCATACTCTCTCGGTAAAACCTGGTTCAGATAGTATACCTCCTCCTCGCTTCTAATCTTTCTCTTGTTATTCTTCGATTCCCCCTTTTTCTCTTCAGCACACCATTCCTCCTCCTCTTCCTCAACATCGTTATCATCGTCGTCGTAATCTTCTTCGTCCTCTTCCTCGTCTGAAGTCAAATCTCGGGTCCTATTACCATAATCGGACTCACCTCTCTTCCGATCCCGTTTCCTCTCGTTCCGGCGCTTCTGCTCTAAATAATGCTTCTGGCAGTAACTCCTTCCTGGGGCCGCCATGGCCTCGCACCTCCAGTTCCCGTTTCCGGTCCTCGTGCACCGTAGGAAGGGTGGAAAATCCATGAGGAAAAAATAAGAAAATAAATGCTAGAATCACGACTCCGATCTGATTCAAGATCTCGCGTTCTTACTCTCATCTCAGTTAAGCGACATACGAATGCTCGATGGAAGATTTTTTTAGTGAGAAGTGGGGACCACTATGTTTGTGGGGATGGAGGTTGGGCTTGTTTTTTAGTGTTTTATCAATTTTCTTGTCACTTTGGTCACTCATGTCTTCAAAAAAAAACATGTGATGTTAGGAAGCTCTCTGATATCATATGGATACATCAACGCATTGATGAACTCAAAATTTCAATTACCAAACCAAGTATTGTACTGTGACAACAAATAGTCTACACATCTGGCAAATATACAATTCAGTTTTTATGATAGAACTCAGCCCATAGAAATTGATTGTCATTTAAAACATATTAAGGAATGAAAAATAGTCCATAAACATATTAAGCCTAAATTTAAAACTATTGATATACTAACTAAAGGAATGGGAGAAGAAAGCTTATCAGAAGCTTAGCATAACCAACATTTACTCCAAGGCTTGAGAGGGGGAGGTAAGGGATTGATACACTGATTAGGGCTTAAATATTAGAACATGGGGGGACTTACAAGCAATATGTTTAAGTGAAAGGAATTGAGTTGTATGAGCTAATACACTCATGCTCAATAGCAATTGGTCGACGCTTTTCATTATCCTCTCCTCTGGCCATCGTCGATTGTATTCCCATTTATAAGAGAAGAAACCCAGAGTCGACTCTATATTAGAGTTGGTGGTGAATGAATTGAAAGGGCAAAGTTTGGACTTTTAAAAATTTTAATTACTGTGATCAATTGAGTTAATCTTCATGTGTAATTATAATACATAACAAGTTATTGAAGGTAGTAGTCAGAGTGTGTTGTAATTTTTATTATTATCACTATAATATCTAGATTAATGGTGAGTTGAAATTTAACTAAAAAATAAAATTCTGACTCACCAAAAAGCATATAAGGTAAAAGTAAAATAATGGAATGACCTAAACAGTCATATCCATAGGAGGATCTATCTCTTAGAAAATGGATTTCCTTTGAAAGTAAAAACGATATGAGTAATCACTTGCATGTAGTAGACCAAAAGGTGATGACAAAGTTTTCCCTAAGAAAAGGAAAAGATGTCAGGAGTACACCAGGGTTTTTCACCCTCATTGTCCAAGGCCCACTACGTGAGAACGATGAGACATAGTTCGTTTTAGGAAACATCGAGTTAATTTTCAAAGGTTGTTGAAGGCTTAAACGATCGTAAGATCACTTGACTGGATCAAGATGAAGGGTATAGGGTGGATCGGATGTAATCACACTTTTTTTTTTTTTAATTTATATATTACCTGTAATAGATAGTTTTAACTCAAAAAAAAAAAAAAAAAAAAAAAAAACCCTACAATAATTATGGGCTATTGGGCTTGTCTACTCTATGAGCCCAATAAGCTTTTGTTTTAAGATGATATATATGGTCCAAGAAAGAGGAAGAAGCGAACGGAAAAATATGGCGGCGGTATTGAGAGCAGCGGGAGCAGCTACACGGACACGCTCATTTCGACAAGGACTCTCCACATTCTCTGCATTTTCACCTGCGCCTCCAGCCACTCCTCCACCAAAGGCCGATCCATCAACCAATTTATTCGTCTCTGGTAAGAGAAATCCAGTTTCGATTCCGTTTATAGGTCGTTTGTCACCGTGAATGCTTTCTAAAGAACCAATCTTTTCTTTATGGCTATAAATTTTAAGTCTTTTCCACCATTTTTATCGGTTCACTTTGAATGCTTGTTTCTGAAAATTTCTAGTGAATGATAGTGACTAGTGTCTTATATATTTGTATTTAGGGTTTTAGGTGATTGTCTTTTGGATTGTTACAAATTATTGAATTGAACTTTTGGCAGGATAATTCGAATTGTTTGATTATATTGATAGATAATTTTTGAATCGAATGTTTACTGTAGGACTCAGCAAGCGTACTACATCAGAGGGACTCAGGGAAGCCTTTTCCAAATTTGGTGAAATAGTCCAAGGTATTATTCGTTCATTTCATATATATAAGCATGTTAAGTTGAACAAACAACTAAGGTTGTTCTTGGTTAATGAATTTGCGTATATACAGCTAGGGTGGTTACCGATCGCGTTTCGGGGTATTCTAAGGGGTTTGGCTTTGTAAAGTATTGTACCATAAGAGAAGCAGAAGAAGGCATAAAGGGCATGGATGGGAAGGTAAGTTAGATAAATCTTGTGTTTTCTTCCTAAATGTTTGATTTTGCTATAATGTGCGTTACTTCCAATTCTTGACTTATCATGTAATTTAGATAGTGGTTAGTTCATGTTATTCATTTCATTCTGCTATTACTTATTATTGTTAGTTGTGTGTCTTGTGCAGTTTTTAGATGGTTGGGTTATATTTGCGGAATTTGCGAGGCCTCGACCACCACCTTTACAGCAACAAAATTATGCCCAGTCATCGGAGTCGAACTACTCTTGATCTGATTAATTTGGGGAATGATTGTTTCTATGATGTTGTCTGCTATATATAGGAAATCCTGTGTGGAGATTGATTAGCGCATTTGTTCTATGTGCTTATTGCAGATACTTGTGTTAGTAAAAATTTCCACTCTTTGTAAGAATGTCATATTGAGTTGTTAAAAACAATATTTTTTAGTCAAGTTTTTCTTCTCCTTGATCAAATGGCCTTCAAGTTTCCTAATTGTTAAGGTATAAATTCATTCCAGGACTCAGGTTATTAATTTGCAATTTTGCAGTATAGTTAATTCAACCTGGTTAGAAAGTTTAAATCCACCTTTACAAATTTTATTAAACCTATCTTGACCTAATCTTTTGTTAACATGCTTTATTGTCACAGTCTGAATCAGGAACTTACTAAAAGGTTTAGAACACAATAAAATTAGTAACTAATAATCATCATAACTTAACAATAATACATTTCTTCAAGCTTGTGGTGGATAAACACTTGCAAGGTTGGATCTTAATTTATTAAACAATAAAAAAGCGTTGTCTCAAAAAAACATCAATCAATTTGAACAAATGACATAAAAACTGAACCCAAATTCAATGGTGTTTTTTACACGATTTTCCCTATATAAAATTAAAATAAAAAATAGGGAAAATAATGACACAGAATAAGAATCCAGGTGTTGCTCATTGTGAACCGTTGGATCTCTCCAAGAAGAAAGCAATCGTGACCTCTCCCGTCTCTACACAAAACCCTTCACAATCACCATTCCACAGAGACAGAAATATCTTTCCCTCCTTTTGGACTGTCTTCTCTCACAGTCTCTGTTTTTGTTCTAGGGTTTCACCTCCAGTTACCACCACTGCCACCATGAATCCCCTCTTCCGACGATCGTTCTCTATCATCGCTCTCGTTTCCTCAAAACGGGCCTTAACCTCTATCCTTCAACGTGATTCTCTCCGAGTCTTGTCTTCTTCTACTCCTCTTCAACATCACCATCACCAGGACACCCAAACATCTTATCTCCAACGTAGATTTTTGCATTCCGGAGGATTTCCTTTGGGGTTCCATTTCACCGATAGGGTCAGTGCGCAGCACGCCGTCGATGAATATGCATGTGATGAGAAGAAACCTAGGAAGAATGATGAAAACCAAGGATTGGAGATTTCTGCGCTTGGGATTGCGGATGTCATTGTTAAGGAGCTCGCTAAGAAAGGGATTACAAGTCTTTTCCCTATTCAGGTTTGCAAGTTTTTTTTTCCTGCGCTGTGTGTTGCTAGTTTGTCTTTGGGTTTTGGAGTTGGGAAGTAAAAAGTAAATACCTTAGGCTTTAGACTCTTGTAGGGTGAGTAATTTTAAACTTAAGAACATATTGCTGTCGTTGGTAATTGGTATTCTCTTTTTCTTTGTTTCATTTACTTCTTCTAATGCCAAAATATCGCAGTATAATTTTTATTATTAAAGATAACTAATTTTGTTACTTTTTTTGTTTCTATTTGTTAGAAAGCTGTTCTTGAACCAGCTATGGAGGGTCGGGACATGATTGGTCGGGCGAAAACGGGCACAGGAAAAACCCTTGCTTTTGGAATACCCATTATGGACAAAATTATCAAATTTAATGCGAAACATGGGTACTGATCTTAAATTTTACTTTTCCTTCTTTTAGTTACCAGGATATCCTAAACTCTTTTCCTGTATTTTTTAGTCGTGGAAGAAATCCTTTAGCTTTAGTCCTTGCACCCACCAGAGAACTTGCTAGACAAGTGGAAAAAGAATTTAGGGATTCTTCTGACCTTGATACACTTTGTGTTTATGGAGGCTCACCAATAAACCAGCAAATGAGCTCACTTGATTATGGTGTTGATGTTGTTGTTGGTACACCTGGTCGTGTTATAGATCTGATTAAGAGAGGAGCTCTTAATTTGTCAGAAGTGCAATTTCTTGTTCTAGATGAGGCTGATCAGATGCTTGCTGTGGGTTTTGCTGAAGATGTTGAAGTCATTCTAGAAAAATTGCCTAGAAAACGGCAAAGCATGATGTTTTCAGCAACGATGCCTAGTTGGATAAAACAATTGACAAGGAAGCACCTAAACGATCCACTGACTATCGATCTTGTGAGTATTAACTATTTTTTTCATTTTTTAAAATTTAAATGTAAATGACTAAATATTGACGGCATGGAAAAAATGAGGTTGTTAGTTATCAGTTTTCTTCTTCTTCTACGGTTTCAAATAGCAAGCAATGATTTTTTTTCTTAAGCATCTTTGTGTTTTTCTGTCCTCTTTTGACATATTAATTCCAGATTTCTAGTTCAAAGTTCATACATTGATATATTAAATTGACTAGCAGAAGTTAATTTTTTTTTAAGTTTAATGTAATATATTTTTCACTTTGCAACTTTTGCCAAGCTCCCAGTGTGGAGAGTCAATACCCAAACAACCAGTCTATTATGCCAATTACAAGTGGGGTCAGTAAGCCACCTCTTCTTCAACGTGACTGCACTAGAAAGTAGAAAATTCTTCTAGACATAGAGGCATCAGGGCACTCCATATGGACGATCTCTAACTCCCCCATCCTAGTTACCTTTCACACTTACCTTAGAATTGGAGATTTAATAGTGGTCTGTCAGAAATTTATCCATCATTCCACCTGTTGGGGTTTACACTGGAACATTCTAGGCAGCCTGACATGGCAGTATGACACTTATGAGCAGAGAGGAACAGGAGACTGAATAAGTGATCACCAGAGAACATATCAGGGGCTCCAACCTATCCTTTAGGCAAGAGCTCAATGAGAAATCAAATTCTGGCCCGAGTTATAATTTTTGTACAAGTGTTGGGCTTCAATTCTCAGGCCAATGCTAATAGAATTTGAGTCGATGGGCATACCCATCTCTCATTTTTTCTGTAATTTGAGTTGTTTGCATTGGTAATTTTTATTTGGCTGTTAGTGCAATTCTTTAATTTTAGTTTCTATCATTGACAAGTTTCTGATATGGTATTTGTTTTGCAGGTTGGCGATTCTGATCAAAAATTAGCAGAGGGGATTAGTCTATTTTCCATTTCTTCAGACAACTATGGGAAACCATCAATTATTGGATCTCTAGTAGCAGTATGTGCCGATGGGTTTTTGTCTGCATTCCTAATTTTGATCTATTGATATATGCCTTTAATTTAATTTATTTTTATTTTTCAGGAATATGCCAAGGGTGGAAAATGTATTGTTTTCACTCAAACAAAAAGAGATGCAGATCGGTTAGCATACTCATTGGGAAGAAGCCTTAAATGTGAACCACTGCATGGAGATATTTCACAGGCACAGAGGGAACGGACACTTGGTGGATTTCGGGATGCACGATTTAATGTTTTGGTAGCTACTGATGTTGCCGCTCGTGGCTTAGATGTACCAAATGTTGATTTGGTACGATGTTTATCATGTTAATATTTCTTTTAACTATCATTTAATTTTGCCAGTATATATATAAATCATTGCATTTCTGTCTAGGTTATTCACTATGAGTTGCCGAGCAGTTCTGAGATATTTGTTCATAGATCTGGTCGCACAGGACGTGCTGGAAAGAAAGGAATTGCCATTCTCATTCATTCAGACCATCAAACGAGAGAGGTCAGGACTATTGAACAGCATGTTGGATGCAGGTTCAAGGAGGTAGTGATGTTTCTCTTCCTTTTAGTTTATCGAAGTAATATTAATATGCGCTATTTGGATGCATTTGGTATTATATTACAAGAAAACCTAGACATCCTCTCTTAAAAGTAGGCTGTTAAATCTGTTTTAATACTTGTTTGTTGGAACTTTTGATTTGTATGAATGATTAAATGCTATTCCTGTTTTTTATGCAGCTTCCCAAGATCAAAGTTGAAAGTGGTGCTGGCAGTGACATGTTTGGCGATATGGGTGGTGCTGGTAGGTTTGGTTCATATGATGGTTCACGTAGTAGTTCAAGGTCTGGAAGCTATGGTGGCTCAAGTTCAGGCCGTTCTGGTGGTTTTGGGGGTTCATCTGGTGGATATGGATCTCGATCCGGTGGTTCAGGATTTGGAAGCTCTGGATTTGGTGGACGATCCGGTGGCTCAAGTCGTTCAGGTGGGTTTGGTGAATCAAGGAGTTCTGAAGGTGGGTTTGGGGATTCAGGAAGATCCAGAGGCGGGTTTGGAGATTCAGGAAGATCCAGAGGTGGGTTTGGAGATTCAGGAAGATCCAGAGGTGGGTTTGGAGATTCAGGAAGATCCAGAGGTGGGTTTGGAGATTCAGGAAAATCTGGTTCAAACCGTTTTGGTGGATCCAGTTCAAGTCGATTCAGTTTTGATGACTAAGCAGTGTAAGTCCTTGTAACCCCAAGTTTGTTAAGTGGTATCCAAAATAATTGATAGAGCTTAGAAGGAATTTAGCATTAAATCATGTTTACTTTTTTGGCACAGGCTGTTTTAACAAAATAGAAATAGTGAATGCTACTACTTCATTCTTCTACTGGAATCCTTCCTGGGTGCTTTTCTTGTACCATTACAATGACCTTGTTCTTCATTATCTTCCTTCCCAATCACAAATTTTCAATATTTCCCCACTATGCTGTAAGATGCAGCTCTCTATCCTTCTATCTATCTATCTAATGTTTTCTTGTTTATCAATCTATATATGCTTCGTTATTTTGCTGCCAGCTAAGTCTTGGAAGTTGGATCTTTAGATTTGTTTGTGTATATATAGAAGAAACACATTAAGTCTGCTTTGCTAATTTTGTAAATTCTTTATATAGAAATGTTTGATATTTTTGCAGACATAGATGTGGTGGGTTTCTAGCATTTTAGACCTTGGAAGGTAAGTTTCCTGGGGTGGGAATGTGGGACTGACTCTACATATGATGTTTCATGTGAGGTTAAAGGAAACTATTCTTTTGAACTAATAATTCATATTATTTCAAATTATCTCATATTTAATATCTTAATAATCTTCTTCTAGTTAATAGTTATAGATAAGATATGGACGGATGAGATGTTATTATTTAATTGACTTTGTGAGTTGTGAGTGGTGGGTGAGTGAGGCGGTGATGTCCACTAAAAACATTGAAAGTTTTCTTTCTTACCTCAGGGCTTATATTCCCAAATCTAACGCGTAGGGTCGCCGACGACCTTAATTTACCCGTCTCAATTGACTTCCCACACTCCTTTATATCAATCTGATCTATTCTTCTTGGTGATGGACTGAGAACGTTAATAAGATTTAGGGGTTGCGGAGAAAAAGGGATCGATGGCTCGAGCTAGATCGTCGTCATTACAGGTGTGGAGATTCATCAATCCGTCGTATTACTTGAAACGACCCAAACGTCTGGCGATTCTCTTCATTGTCTTCGTACTCACGTCCTTTGCGGTGTGGGATCGGCAGACGCTGGTTAGAGAGCATTACGTAAGTTCTAAGATCTATCGATTTCACATTTCTTTCTGCATTCTTCTTCTGAGTTGTTATTGGGTTTTCTTAGTAAGTCAGTTGAAAATGAATTGAATTGAATTGAGTTAAATTATGTATTTTGCTATTTTTTATTATCTTTGTTTTTTAAGACACTAATTATGCACAATTACGATCGTTTATAGCCATGGCTGAATGTAGCACTTGTATTTCTGCAGGTAGAAAATTCTGAACTAAGAAATGAATTGCATCAGTTAAAAGACCAGGTTTTTCTATAAAATTTTTTGCTTTTCATTTCTATGATTGCATGAATTTTGCAAAATGGTTCCTGATAATTGTCTGCCAATTTCTTAGTTGGATGATGTAAAGAACTATTTGGGGGACAAGGCAAATGATATTTTTGAAAAATCAAGAGAGGCATTGGGCACTTCTATTCAGGACGATGACGATCCTATTGACGTTGAACGTAGGGAGAAGGTTAAAGAGGCCATGCTTCATGCATGGAATTCATATGTAAAATATGCATGGGGTCAAGATGAGCTTCAGGTTTGAACTTAGATATCAATCTTGTTGGTGAGGACTACATGATGTTTCGATAATTGGTTCATGTGGATATAATATGATTGCCGTTTATTTTCCAGCCTCAATCAAAGAATGGTGTCAATAGTTTTGGCGGTCTAGGAGCAACACTTGTAGATTCTCTTGATACATTGTACATTATGGGCTTAGATGAACAATTTCAAAAGGCTAGAGAGTGAGTTTCAAATATTACTAAAATATTATGTGAATTGCTGTTTTGTGTAATTATGGTTATATAAATACTACAATCCACATCATTCCAATTAGAATTTTTATATGATTCAGATATATCTCAATGACTGAATCTGTTCAAATGTTATCATATAGTAATTTTAGTTTCTGATTTCAAATAATATCTCAATCCTGAATAATATAAGAAATTTTAAAAAAATACAGAGGGATGTAAGTACTGAATATGGTGCTACACCCTACAGAAAAATCATTCTTCATCAGATTGAAATGGAAGCCATATTGTTATGGGAGTCCAACCTCTTGAGGCATCAGTCTATGGCTACGTAGCTATATAAGAGAGAGACAATGTTTTTACATGTTTTTATGTTTTCATTTATGCATGTTTTACATTTCCCTACATTGTAATTGGGCAATGTCCACCGTCACTTTTTTCAGAAATGAAATATTTAATTCCTCAATTTTTTTTTAAAAGAGGTTGAACCAAGCTTTTTCATTCGGTCCAGCGCATGTAGGCGTTTGCCTTCATACGCTGGACGGGTTAGGCGGATCCAACCGGATTAAAATAATAAAATAAGAGACCAGATTCTCCAGCTCTTCTCCAGCGCAGGGATAAATGGGTAAATGGGTCCGTTCCCCTTCCAGGCATCTCCCCGAGCTTCACCAGCCTCCAGCCTTCTTGCAAGCATCGACCAAAGACCAGATCTGGCCGACCAGCTTCTCCAGCCTTCTCAAGTCTTCTATTCTCCTCTATTCTTTCCCACTCCCTAACCTAAACCCTAAATACTAGGGTAAATCCGGATCCGCCTAACCAGATCCGCTTTTTCTTCTCTTTAACTATTATTCCCTTGATACCTGCATATATTGCTGCCATACTGTGCCTTGGGGTATTTTAAACCCTAGCAAACTAAATATTGTGTTTGATAGAACACACAGAATACTCAATATTGGTTTTGGCAGAATTTCATGTCTGCAAGTTCTTTTATCTATTTAATTTGATATTGTAGAAATTAGAATAATATTGTTTTGTTGACAGCTGGGTTGCTACTTCCATGGATTTCAACAAAAATTACGTGGCTAGTGTTTTTGAGACAACGATAAGGTAAATTGTACGGAAAATTATATTCTTTTCTCCATTTATGTATGCACTCACAGAGGAGGTTGGAGACGATAAGAATTATAAGATATTTGCTTTATTATATATTTACTTTAAATAAAGTTGAGGGTTCATTTTTCTTGCTTCCACAGTTCCATTGGAGAAATGGAGTGCATTTCTAACTAATAACTAAATTTCAGAGTGGTAGGTGGGCTTTTAAGTGCATATGATCTCTCAGGAGACAAGATATTTCTTGAAAAGGCTCAAGATATAGGAAATAGGCTGCTTCCTGCATGGAACACACCAACAGGGATTCCCTATAACCAGATAAACCTTGCTAATGGGAATGCTCACAATTTTGGATGGACAGGGGTATAATTGGACATCTTCTACATTTTGTTTAATTTTTGTTCATGTTCATATTCTTGTTAATGCATATGCTTTCCTGTTTATTTGTATTTTCAAAGTTTATTATATTTTTGAGATCATTGTTTTTTTGATAGAAGTAATTTTTCTCATTAAAATAACAAGGCCAGTGCCTTGAATTACATTGAACTATTGAAGATAATAAAAATAAAAGACGGGAGATGAGACAAGTCCCATCGACACTTTCCTATGCAGCATTTATATGTAGTGATTAAATAACTAGGTGTGCTGCCTCAGAAGATTCGATATTGGTCTTCCACACTTGCATAGTAGTGATCATTTTATTTGCAAATAAATTTTTCATTGATGAAAACGGCTTTAGCCTGATGAGATCCAAACTTGTAGAAAACCACAGATATCATTCTTGTTCTCTGTAGATCCAAACGAAATGGTAGAAAAGAAAGAATCACACAAATATTTTTTTAAGATTGTTCCAAACTTTCGAATTTTAAGGATAAAATGAATAGTTTTTTTGTCACTATAATTGACCCTTAAGTCTTAACAGAATGAGAACTTTAAGCTAAATGGCAGTGTACAAGTTACATGTGTATTGTTACTGGATACTGGATTTATCTGTTCCTTTCACACCTTATTATTTTCAATTACTTTGTTTTTCTAGGGAGATAGCGTATTAGCAGATTCTGGCACCGAACAGTTAGAATTTATCGCTCTATCACAGAGGACGGGTGATCCAAAGTACCAGCAGAAGGTATCTTATATAGTTTTATTGCTTTTTTTAGATTTTTTGAATAATTTATTTGACTTTGATATTTATCTTTTATTTTTACACCTTAATATTTGTAATACTGCTTAATCCATGTACTTCAGTAATCAGTAGTTTATTTTGATTTATATAATGACGATTGTTTTTTCTTGACACGTTTCATTTATGGATGGTTTTGAAAAATGATGTAGCCCACTGCAGTGCCATAGATGGTTCTTGGCTTGACACTCGAGTTAGCTTTAGCCACGATCCTAACCCTCTAATTAGGCTAGGACTCTCATCGTGGATGTCTACTCTTACTGTCTTACACAATGAGAGTATAAATAATTAAATATGACCTGGTGGAGAAGTTGGTTACAATTTTATTACATTTTCAGAATTAATTCACTATCTTTTCCTTTCTCTGCTTTTCTACCTACTTTCTTATAAATAATTTGCTATCGATTAGTGGAATCCAATCCTCATTAGCATAGATTAGTGGATTCTGATCTAGATTAATTGCTGTGAGATCTTTTGGAGATCCGAATATTTTCTAATCTAAGTCTCCTTGAGCTCTACTGTTGGATTCACCTTCATCAAGTGGTATCAAATTCGGGTTGGAGTCCAGCTTAGGGCGATGGCGGATGAGATTTCACTTGAGTATGATACTTAATTGTATCTTCCAGGTAAGGTAATTACTCCTATTGAGTAATACAGTCCTCAAATGCTTTACCGACACCAGTTTGGTGTTGTCGAAAAGCATTTCCAAGGCCTTGGTGTTAGCCTCCGATATGTTGCACAGCGGAATGGAAATAAGAAAAGTGGAGGAATAATCTTCAAGGCTCATTTAATCTCAAAATCAATAGGATGATCTGAGCTATGATACTGAGTTTGAATGCAAGTGTAGTGAAAAACCTTGATTTCCATTTTCTGTATCTTAGTTTATATAGGTACAATTTCCTATATAAGTATTAATTATAGGATAAGCTCATTGTCTTAGCATATAAGTAAAGTTATAACTTATCTAATTTCTTTATAATGGTCTATTATATTGTGTGTGAGGTATTTATTTCCCACAATATATTCAAATTCTTAATTAAGCTAATTAGTCATAATTGCTATATTACTAGTAGATCATGAGTTCATTTTAAAAGCTATGTTATTGTCTTGATAATTTGTTCCTTATTCAGGTTGAGAATGTAATTACCCAACTTCGGAAGACATTCCCTAGTGATGGTTTACTCTCTATTTATATCAATCCTAATTCAGGACAGTCTACACGTTCACAGATCACTTTCGGTGCTATGGGTGACAGGTAACTGTACAACTTATTCCCAAAGAATTTAAAAGTTGCTTAGTATATTATCTGACATTCTCATATTCCCATAAATATCATAATACTGTGTCGGTCCATCCTTTCACAAGTAATTTATGAATTAAATCAGCTCCCATTTTCTGTCCAATTTGTTTGATATGGTTTTGATATGTGAATTGGACATGGCTATCGGCTAATGCATGACGTCAATGACTCAATGTTATGTTGCCTGCCTTATCCTAACAACTTGTGTAAATGAGTTCAGGCGTCAAATCGAGTCCTTCTCTGACGTAGGCGTCACTGTCAAATTAGGATTTAATTCAACAGTGAACTGAAAATTCAGCAGATGTTCAATTAGTTTGGAACGCTGCTCTGATGATCATATTTTTAAAGCAAGTGCTTTAAGCGCGCTTAAAGAACGCTAAAGCTCTCTTGGCAGAGCGCTTTGCTCATCGCTTTTTCTTAGACGGGTAATTGGGTGGGTTGGGTAAAGATTCGCCTGATTACGAAATTAGATATAATATAATTTTATTTAATAATTTAAAGTACTTTTTCCCCTATCTACCCTTCTGTTTTAAATCAAATTACAAAATCCTATCTACCCCTTACAAAAATAGAAAGGCCCTAGATTTTGATCTAGGCGCTCGTTTAATGATGATAATTAGGATGAATGATACATTGATATTAGTAATATCATATTACTTGGATTTAATGTTCTGAAATTACTTGGATTAAATTTTCATATATTATTTTGATTTAATTTTCAGATATTAGTCTAGAAATCATAGTACTTGCCATAAACATCAAAAGGATTGCAAATTTTTGGACAAAATCTGACTTAATTCTGGGTACATGGATCCAGTGGAGATACATAAAGGGAAGGGCCCTTGCAAACATTCAAATAAAAAATTCCATTGACTCCCATTTTTGGAAATTTGTAATGGGGGATAGCTTCAAGGCAGAGGTACTAGCTGAATGTGGACCAAACTACACAGTACTTTGGAAAAATGGAACCCTAAACAGGAAACTTGCAAGTTGCAACCATATGTGAGGAAATCAAAGATAAAAGCCATAAGGATAACCTAGCTGAAGGAATATGGACAGATAAGCCCACTAAGTTCTCTATATTTCAAGGGAGACTAAAATGGGGATACCAAACCACATTGACTAGACTAATTGGATGGGGAATGCCCATTCGACCCATATGCCTACTATGCAATGTAGAAAATAAAACTAGGACACCTATTTTTCAACTGCACATACTCTAGATCCCTCCTATCCCTAGTTGAAAAATTAAACAACATTTTCTGGAAGATCATGAATGTAGCCACACCCACTACCATACATCCAGACATCAGACTAGGGGACCTAACTGAGGCATGTCAAAGGTTAACACACCACTTTCAAATTTAGGGTCTGCTATGGAATATGATCGGATCCTTGTGTTGGCACATATGGGCAGTAAGAAACAGAAGATGGAAACAACATTCACTTAGGCCACCAGAAATAGTCCTCAAGGAAGTCATCAATAACATGGATATCTCCTTCAAGCTTGAGTGCTTCAAAAAAGAGCTACGCTACCACCATATTGAATGAACCATTTTTATATTCTTTCATAAGCCCATATCTATTAGACTTGGCCATGGCTCACTCATTTCATTTCTTATTGAAAATTAACATCTATAAAAAAGTAAAACAACAACTTTATATTATATTATTTCATATAATGCTTAAATAGTTTATTTTTGCAGTTTTTATGAGTATTTGCTAAAAGTATGGGTACAAGGGAATAAAACCGAATCTGTGAAGCTTTATAGGTATTTTACATTTTTATGTGTTATCTACTTTTATTAGGATTGTTATATAGACTTTGACTTGTTATTTTTTATGAAAATATCAAATAATTTAGCTAGTGTTTACTATTTGACTAATTTTAAACAGAGAAATGTGGGAAACATCAATGAATGGTCTGCTAAGCTTAGTTAAGAAAACCACACCATCTTCTTTCACATATATCTGTGAAAAGAATGGTGAATATCTTTCAGACAAGGTGAGGTTTCTTTTAGATTCCAAAATATTCTTTCCAATTCCCATGATTGATGTTGCATGAAAGTATGGAAATGGAACAATAGATTATTGAATTATTTCCGATTCCCATGATTTGATGTTGCATGGAATCATAGATTATTGAATACTTCACTTATTTAATTCCTGCAGATGGATGAATTGGCATGCTTTGCTCCTGGAATGTTAGCTTTAGGATCTACTGGTTATGGCCCAGATAAAGCCAAGAAGATTTTATCTTTAGCTGAAGAGGTATATTAAATTCATTTTAAGAGATATCTTTTGATCTGAATACATAAGAGTCATAAACTGATAATAGCTTTGACATTCTAAAAGATAGATAGTTAATAGTTTACAACTAATTTACATGCAAAATGTGATATTTTTTCAAAGAAAATTTTGAAAAAATCAAGTCTCTATGTAAGTTTTTGTGCAATCAGTAAACTTTCCATGTATATGAATTGGATAATTTAAAATAAAAAACATAAACGATTATACATAGAATTCACAGAGGTTAGCTCAGACATGGTCTACTACTCTATTCTATGAAGCTGCATTATTTGTTTACGTTCAACCACTTAGAGAATCTTCACTACCAAAACTAAATCATTAAATCCCAATCAGTATCATTTTCTACCGGATTTTCTAGTTTTGGCAAGGAAGGGGGTTCGGGGATAGACTTTCAATAAATAAAATGATTATATAACTGGGAATGGCTATCAAATCATATTTTATTTAGCATTATATAACTTGGAATTTTGCCTCACGAATTCAGAATCTATAATTCTGCTCTGGAACACTCTTTCTTATGGATTTTTTTTTAACTGCTTGTGGAACTCTTGCTTGAAGGACAAGTTGGTGTCCTTTATTATTTCCCTAGTCACAATTTGTAGTGGTCATAATGTGTTGCTTTTGCGTCTCTTGTTGACTTTATCTTTATTTCTCTGATTTGTCAGCTTGCTTGGACATGTTATAACTTTTACCAAATAACTCCAACTAAATTAGCTGGAGAAAATTACTTCTTCAATTCTGGACAGGTGGTTGCCTGCATTTTTTTTAGCAAATTTAACTATTTTATAACGATATATTATACTCATTAAGCAATAAACAAAAATGCAGGACATGAGCGTTGGCACATCATGGAATATACTCAGGCCAGAGACGATTGAATCATTGATGTATCTCTATCGTATGACAGGGAACAAAACATACCAAGAGTGGGGTTGGAACATATTTCAAGCATTCGAAAAGAACTCACGCATAGAATCTGGATATGTGGGGCTTAAAGATGTAAGATTTCTCTCTGACTGATTAGAAGTCACTTGTCATTTGCTATGTCCTGATTTATTCGTCACTTGATGTTTTTTATTACACATCATGTATGGTAAAATTATATATCATTTTATGTTTTTGTGTGTTTTGTTGCTTGTAATTTCAGGTAAGATCAGGTGAGAAGGATAATATGATGCAGAGTTTCTTCCTTGCAGAGACATTCAAATACCTGTATCTTTTATTCTCACCTCCATCACTTATTTCTTTAGACGAGTGGGTTTTCAACACCGAAGCTCATCCTTTAAGAATTGTTCAAAGAAATGGAGGAAAAAGTGAGATAGTTAAACCCAATGCAATGATTTTAGGAAGGAAGCAGGGCAGAAATGGGTTGAAGTAGATTCCATTATTTTGCTTAGAATACCATATCAATACTTGTATTTATTTTTTCAAATTTATATGATTTAAGTCGATTGATCTGATATGTCTGGTTGGTACCTGCAATCCTTTCTTTGTGACTTGAAGGGACGCTAGGTTAAAGTTATATGACCGGTATGTGAGATGATATACAAATTCATTGTGTTATATTTCATCTTTGACGAAGTTTCTCCATTTTCCTCCAATAAAGATCCTTGTAACATGTTATCTATAGTATTTTTTAGAAACATAACTCTTATTCTTTCAACCCCTTTTAGAAACATAACTGTAAATTTCAACCTAGGTATGAAATTTTACCTTGATAAAAAATAAAATAAATAATAATATTTACCTCGTGTGTCAATCCTTTGAGATTAATCTCTAAGGTCATAGAGATAAACCTAATTTTCAGTTTTATCATTGAGTCAATATTTGAAAGATCTAAATACCAAATTTGTGTCTGTTGTTCCAAGTTGAATTTATATTTACTTAATTCGATTCTTGGGACATTAATTAATATGCATTTGGATATATATTACTTACTTTGAGTTGTATATATTAATCTAAGCTTATTTACCTCAATTATTGGTTGGGTTCATCTTGAATTGAAAATTTGAAATTATGTTTGCTTGGTTTACCATGTGATTTTGATTCTTATTCTTCCTAGCTATATTTTCGGAAACTTAATTAGATTAGCTGGAGTATGTTTGTCATGATCGATCCTCTTTTATAATAGACCTCCTTCTAATCGTTTAAGATTCCATGCATTGAAAAATAATGGTTGCATTGTCTTTTAATTTTATCGATTGTATCTAGAATAATTAGTCTGAAGTAAAGATCATGTATATATAAGATGATTATCGTAAATAAGTAGTCATAATATATACTATTAACATAGCATGAGACTTGAGTGCTCGATCAAAACATCCAACGAAAGATAGAGAATGTTAATTCAATGCCGCATTTGATCTCAGTTCTATATATCTATAGACTATAATGATCGATGGGTCTTCCGATTCATTGTCAAAGTTGAGTTGATTGATTACCCGGCCAGGTATGCATTTCTCTCTACTTAATTTGCTCTCCCTTCTTCGATGATCTCTTTTCGTTGCCGGTTGATTCCGACTGACCTCTCTATTTTCCCAGACCGTCAACAGTGTGATTCTTCATTAGATATTCCATCGGCCAGCGAGTTCTTAATATATACTTCTTCTAAACTACCAACTATTACATGTGTTCATTGGATATGTTATTAGAATACATTAATGGTTGGTTATTGACTTTTGTTGTTTCCATGTAAATGGAAAATCTATACACAATGGATATTTTATCGTTACGATATATAATACAACTCTATAAACTCATTATCACTAAATTAAGCGTTGGTTTACTTACACAAGAAATTCCTCAGCTTTTGTCAATGAATGAATGACTACTAAATAGGTTATGATTACATTGAGAACAAGAGAAGAATTATTTCTTGTACAAAGAATAACATTGCATGCATCTCCCCCATTCCATAACTAGGATACTATTCTACATTGTGTGCCTACATCTAACTTATCAAAGTAAAAGACTAACGATATACAGGAGGTGGATGTGATCTGCAAGGACAAGATTGCTGCTTGCCTGCTTATCATCCCAGAGGTATGGTATTATTTCACATTTTTAACGGATATATACTACAAAGAATTATCTGCATGAAAGAGGTACATGACCATGATCAGCAAACAATTTAGTTCAGATTGAGTAGACTCCTGGCTCTCGCCTCCACCTCACTACACAGTAGATGGATCTCCTGGAGTACCATGGACTCGGCAGATTTGCACATTTCATCATCGTAGAAAGCTAGGGTCCATCTCCCATCAACTAACATTTTTGTTTTTGCTTTGGTTTTTCCAATACTTTGAAACTTTCTGATGTCCAAGGTGGAGGGCAATGTGGAAGGACGGATACGCAAATGTAGCCACTTTGGGTGTTTATCATCTATTTTTGGCTGAAAACAAAACAAAAAGTTATTATGCTGAGCTGATATAAATTATGTCAAATATCATGTGTAAGACAAGCAGGAACGGTGGGAATTCCTTGGATCAAGGTGCTTATGTGAATAGAAAGCTATTATACACTGAGCTGATATAAATTTAGCCCAGATATCATATGTTCAACAAGCAGCAAAGGTGAGAAATTCTTAAATTTCATATACTTTGCAAAGATGACAATTTCACGTATCTAGTTACTCTAATGACAATATCTAAAATTCTGAATATGGACATGCTTACACTGGAGCCTCCCAATGGTGCAGCAACTCGAATAATTCCATACTTCGGTCTATCTGTATATTCTTCTGCTAGGATAATCCAACCAGATGTTCCCCTAGATATTGCTAAAAAACTAAAGTGACGCTCTTTTCCTCTTTCAAATGCTATCTTGCAAGGTACTGCGTCATCTGCAAAATTATAAAATTAATGATTGAAATCCCTATCTGAACCAATTATTCTATCCCACCACTACTATTGACGCACCTTACAAAAATAATCAGATTACAGCCAGTTTGTGCATACAGAAATACTGACCTAGTTTTATTTCTGTTCCAGACTTTGGTACTAGAACATCCAAGCCTGCAACTTTTGCTCGGGGGTTAATATGAGAAATTACCAAAGATGAATGATGAGCCAGATCAGGTAAAGTTCCACCAGAAGTAAAAATCAAGAGTTGATATCGTAGTACAAAGATCTGGTAAAGTGAAAGAAGTTTTAGAAACCGATTAAGGTAAAAAATACATGAATTACAAAGAAATTCACATTTCTAAAGCCACATACATCATTTCTTGAAAAAGTTGGGAGTGCATGACGAGATTTGCTTTATAGCGATAACATTATAATCAAAGTAAAGGCTATGTGATGTAGGCCTTGAACAGTTCTTAGAAATTAAGATTAACGGATTGTAGAAAATCCGTCCAGACTGGTGTCAAAGAATTCAGAAACAGTATTGATCGATTAGGGTTTATGCTCCTTTGAGAATCGATCGAAAACTTGAGAGATTATCCCAATCAAGGATAATCGATAACTGTAATTAGGAAAGAATTGTAGAATCTAGGGAAATAAAGAGAAATAAAGAAAGAAATAAAGAAAAAGAAATAAATAAATAAAAGAAAGAAAGAAAAGAAATAACGTTGAGAATCACCTTGGGTAAAATAAAACTCAACTAACTCCTCCTTTGGGGTCCACTCATATTTATACTCTCATGGTTTAAGAGTGGAAAGTCTACCATGAGAGTCCAAGCCATTTTATTGGGCTTGGTCCAAGGCTCGATTAAAATCGAGCCTATTATTAATGCAAGCACTTATAAGGGCTGCATCACTATGTTCAATATAGGACAAGTAGTTGGAAAATAGAAATAGAATATTAAATAGAACTATTAAAATTAGGCTTAAGAGTTACATCAAACTATTAAAGGATAAGTTTATGTAATGTTGTCAGTTGTCGCCATACAAATATATTTTTCATATTGGTTTTTAGTCATAGTGCATTAGTACGACATTCAAGGTTTTTGAGGTGAGTACATTTTTTTTTTGAAGCAATTAAATTTTTTATTTAAAAATAAGGGCAATGATGCACCCCAGAGGTGTCATTCAATGAAGCATGTGGTCTACCAATGGATCAGGTTATGGGTTTGGGGAAATCCAGACACCCAAGTACAAAAAATAAACCCTGGTAATCTCTTTTCTCTTTCAAACTCCAATAGAAAACTGCAAACACCCTGATCGTATGGCTGCGTGTAGAAATATTCGGTCAATGTGAACAAAGACTCGAACAAAGTGAAGTGCCTATTCTGCCATTTTATTTCGAAAGCGGGAATTGCTCAATATGCAAACCTGGCCATCGCCTGGTCGTCTAGCCGAATAGAAATGCTTGCTCGTCTCAAGAGGGGTCACTGACCATGAGACAAGTACATAGGAATAACAGTGGTAAAGGAGGAGCACTTTTGATCCATTATTCTATCAGGAATCATCTACTCCTTTATCCTCTCTATTTTCTATTCTCCAATTACGTTCTTCTCCTTACTCTGGTGACTTCCAAATTGCATCTTCTTAAGCGGGTGGATTCTGAACCTTCATCTCCAGCTCTATTCTTCAGATCTGGACCTCATTCTTCCCCGATTTACGTGGGGCTATCCTGCAATTCATTCAGATAACTAGTATGAATTGCATTTCATTTATACTTATATTAACTCTATGTGAGGACATTCCTTAATGAAATATTGGTAGACCACAAATTTGAGGCAACATCTTATTGGCAACTAGCAAAATAGGGAAAGTTGTATAGAATCTTGGACTATGAGTTTAGTCATTCCTCCATATCATATGTATAGGCTATGTCCATTTCCCACCTTATTTTAGTTATTGAAAATTTAACTTCATCAAAAAAAATGTGTCGACATGTCATAGACTGATAGTATTGTGTCATGTTTTTCTATATTTTGTGTCATCGTGCCATACGTGCTATGAGAGAAACACTAAATCACTAATATTAACCACGTCGAAAAATTTAACACTAACACAACACTATTATAAATGTGCCGTAATATTTTACGTGACGTTGTCTTGCATTGCCACCTCTAGTCCAAACTAGTCGTCTAAAAAAATTGTAACTGTAATTTCCTATGATGAAATAAATATTTAGTATTTACAAATATTATAAAAACTAAAAAGAAATGAAAAAACAAACCTTAAGCTTATCACACATTCTTTCGCCAGCAGCAAGAAACGATTCATCTGAAAATTTAACTCCGCTCTATAAAACTCCAATAAGGGAAACTCTGTTTGCCAACTTAAGAAGAAAACATAGCGCAATACAAAAAATTACCTTTAATAAAACATCTGTGATATGAAAACAGCGTGCGATTTGGATCTTTTTGTGGTGATGAAGCCTCAATTGCTGATATTAGAAAAGTTAGATTAGCAAAATTAAACAAATATGCATCATTACTATTGTACGAACTACAAACTAAATGATTAGCTCATGTAAATTACATAAATGTTAGTTAGTTAGCTCATGGAAATAACTCCGTGTCTGATAATTATCAGATAATTCAGTTGAGTTCAATCAGTGCAAGAACACAAAGTATGCTTTCATTTCAACTATCCATCCTCCATCATCAATCGTATTGGCTAGACATTATATACTATAGAGAATAACCACTTTTGACTATTTGTCTGTCTAACCCACTACCATAAAGATAAAGTAAAAGAAAAAGAAATTTTAATACTGAAATTTATTCTCTAAGGGATTGGAACTTATGTATTATCAAGACTAAACATTTTCTTTGATGCTTATTAATTTTTATTTATTTTGGTTCTAATATGGTAACAAAACAAAAAGAATCGGTATTATTGATCATAAATCAGAATTGAAAGTTACCTTTTTTACAGTTTTTCCATTCTTCGACTAAGACGGTAATAAGTATATCACACCAACTTCCTTTAATTTCATCAAAAAGAACAGATATAGAATCTTCATGAGATTCCTGTAAGCAAAGACATTATTTAACTTTCGCATAGAAAGAAAACATATTTTAGGTTGTCATCATGGCTTGCTTTTTTCTGACACATGCGTAATTAGTAGTTAATCATTTTGCACACAAGGTTTCACAGTTTTCAATTGTCAAATTTCTAGAAAAGAAAATAGGACACTTTTTTTGGATCATGATTGTTTTTAAAACATTTTTAAAATATAGGAAGTTGGTAATTTCTGTGTGAAAATCCTACAAATTTGAGATCAAGATTTTAGAAGTGGCTGAGTGTACAACTCTACTACCCCACAGCTACTTTGGACACTTAGGCATTGCAGGAAAGTAGGAAACTGGTCAGCCATCAGAAGATATGAAGGTTGTAGCTTGAAGTATTGTAGCAGCTGGAATGGAAATTGTCGGCGTCTTGGAGATTTGGGATGGTACGCGGCTACCGGGATCTTCACATCAAAGCTTAGAATGAGTGCAATCGAAGATACAAGGAAAAAATACTAGAGGAATGCTCACATCATATCCACAAGACTACCAACTGAATCCAATGCTCTAAAATTCAGGGACCCTAACAGAAGAGTTGAGGTAAGGCCTTCTTCATTTTAGTAATTAAAAGTCACCTTTCACCTCTTTTTTTGAGAAATTAAAGTTTTCATTACTGAAAAAAGGAGGTTGGGCAGAGCCCAAGATTACAGATATAGGGAAATGCAAATACAGTAACAGTCATTCCTTTGTGGTCGCTAGTTCCATTGAAGAATTCTATCCTTGCTTGGGGGCACATATCCAGCCACTCTTGATTGTTGAAAGCTCTGTCCAGTTTTGATTGTTTAAAGTCCTCTCCTGATCTCATGTTATTCCATGTAAACTCTCCTCCTATGGACGGGGTCTCATGCAACTGTGATAGGTTTATTGCTTGTGCAAATTCAACATCCCCATCTTTCCTCTGGTGATAATGTTAAGCAATGTAGTAATTGCTTCCTTTCAGATTCAATCTGAAACACTCCCTCACTGATATAAGGTGGCTCTCACACTCTCTTCCTTGCCGAATTATGCCTCACTGATATTCAGATCAGATCTGAATATCCTATCCTCCTAATCAGACAGTAAAAAAAGAACACGCAATATTTTATAGTGTTTCACCCAACAATGGTGTAACGTCCAATTGGTGATTTTGTATTGATGGTAGCTATCTATATAGTACACTTGGGCATGATGAAATTAGCTATCTAGTACTCTTCTCATACTATAGGGCTATAGATAGTGTGCAATTAACTTGAGCATGATCCAAGTTAATGACTCATAATTGGCCCAATAAGGGTACCAATTAAATAGTCTCCATTTTACTTATAACTCCCTAATATGTATAAAACACATCAACAGATAGTACCTCATTGAAGTCCCCCCATACTACCCGTGGTTTCTGATGAGAGATCCCTTCCGACTACCTGTTTATCTTTTTGAGCCCCCACTCTCTTCCTGTTCTAGTATTTTTTTTTTTGAGGCAGTGTTCTAGAATATTTAATAATCCCTCTTTTGTATCCTTTTCTTTATTCTCCATTATGTTGTGATCCTTAAGCAGCAGTTGTAGTCCCACTGTCTTTGGTTTTTCTCAGCAGAATGATGTGCACCCTCTACTGATTCAGAGTTTTGCTTATATTTCCTATTGATTTCAGCATTTAGAATTATTTTTTCCTTTTAGTTGATGTGTTGGGTACCCTTACCCTATTTTAGGTATTATCTCCCTTTCCTCTTACCCCGACACCCCCAAACGAGGTTGGCCGAAATCCAGCCTGTTCTATTTTGTCCAGATTCCAGCCAACCTCTTTTTTTTTTAAAACTTTTTAAATAAATAGGGTTTTTGTATTCCTCTTTTCCTACAATCCCAAAATTTTTTACAGGACTTAAAAAAAAATTTGGGGAAGAGTATATATGTGCATTTTCATAAATATTGTTTAAAATATTTATGAAAATACCACTGACGCTTTAATCGCTTTAAAGTGTGCGTGCTAAAACGCTTAAAGCGAAAAAGCTCTTCCTGAAAATATGAACCGCTTTGTGCTTTTTAAAACTATAACCATGCACTGCATCACAGCCCATACTCAGTGCTTTATAGGGTGATTATTAGAGCACATTGGATCTCGGCCATTAATGGCATTACTGTAATTAAACTAATTAATCGTCTACAAAACAATTTACACAACTACAAAATGAGTATCTCTTATTCCTCCAACACATTGTTGCATTGAAAGATCTGATAAGGAGAGTCTGATCAGTTGTTTCAGATCTAAAGATTTGTTAGTCTGGGTTATAACTTATAACACCATTTCCCTATGTTTTTGTTAGCAAATCTGCCACTGAAATGCAAAACAAAATTATAGTATTATACAATACCTTCAATAGTTTCATGTGATTGCTATTTATTTGAGCTTCACTGTGAGGGAGCAGCTGTCTTAAAAGCCACCCACCAGCCCATAATACCTCTGCGGAAACATTAGATCTACAGAAAAGACGCATTAATGCATCAAGCACCTACAATACAAATACAATGAAGTGATAAACCATCAGATATTAAATACTTTAGTATTTTACAAAAAAATCAAATCTTATTTGCTACAGAAGAACTCAAAGTGCAGTACTTAAATATGATGATTTATTTCATGAACCCAAATTGCGATATTTTACCAAAATAAACATCTCCTTCAATGCTTCAAAAAAAATATCTCCTTTAATACCAATATTTCAAAATTATGTAAGCTATGGGTATTCTTTTTTACACAAATAAATCAATACTATCAATCTTATCATTATTAAAGATATTGTGTTGATGTGAACTCCTTAATAGTACATAATCATTTATAACCAGAAAGATGATATTAGGCATAAACTCTAAATTGAGATGTATGATAAATGGTAATGAAAAAAATGACACGTAATTTGTCATTTGGTAATAGAATACACATTTACTCTAAACTGTATTATGTGGATCAATAAAAAATACTAGTGAGGACTGAGGAGACTACTAAGGGCATTAACTTTCATTTAAATAAGAATTTAATTTCAACAAAAAAAAACATGTAATGAACTTACTGTGACTTTTACTATCTCCCCCCTTATATCTCTCACAAGGAATAACCATCAACAATCATAGTTTTTTTTTTTGAAGCAGGGTCCTGATTAAGTTTTTTTTTTGAAGCAGAATCCTGAACTCCTGATTAAGTTAATTCGCCTACTACTGGGTAATTTGCAAGGAAAATCCCTCTCCTTTCCCTTATGCCTCCTTTCAACATATTAAAGAGTAAAGATCGAGCAATTGGTCAGTCGACTAAGCTGACATAATCAACCAATCCAAATGGGGAACCCCTATAAATAGAGAAGTCCCCAAGAGAAGAAAGGCAAATCATCAGGTAAATGATTCATCCCCAAAGTACATGGTCGGATACTCGGATCTAGCCTAGGGATATATTGCCCAATTCTTCTCAACCATTTATCTGATTCACTGTGGTGCTTTGATCCTTCCTAGATCAGACATCATCAAATGTATTAATCTATCCCAAATGACAAAACTATAGAGTTTAAAAAAAAATGATAAAAATGAAAAGAAAAAAGAATTGCATGGCTTATTAACATTTTAAATTCTCCTTTCAAACATAAAAATGTTCTCCATAAGGATTCGTTTGTCAAAAGAGACATGGGAGTGTGATTAAGATTCTACTAGAATCTTTCCTGGATATAAATATAACAAAAGAAAGTTCCAATGCATACCTGGTGTCTATGGTAGTGTGGGCTTACTCCTGATTCTCCACAACAAAACAGAGATCCATATTGAGCCTAAGAATAAAATTAACTTCATTTTATATATAGGTTTATCGTATGAATTAATAGAAGGTATTATAACTTACAGATCAATAATATATATCTTGTATTGTGTTCTTCCAAGGTAGACTACCTGTACAGAAGTGAACCTTCTCTACTTTTCAAACCCTAGGGGGCGCACCTAGTGTATGATCGTCCTCTACTTATTTGGAGTTAGAAGGATTATGAAGCAATAAGTGTATGGAGACTGTAATACTGTAGAGTGTCAATTACAGTAATGCCCTTCAGGTCACATGCTCAATAATGAAGGAACGTGACAAATTGAAAGGTGGACATGTCATCAATGAAATCTAATGGTTATCTTGGGAATCACCCAATGTAACAATCACTATTATTTCCTTACCACATATATAGCATACTAATGGAGAATGAATTTTTCTGACCAATTATATCTCCTACCCTTATATTAGAAAAGTTGAGGCTAGGTATTTGGATGTTTCTGATTTTGCAAACTATTCAGAAAATCAGTGGTTTTGAGAAAGAAGTTCCTTGAGTAAATGCAATTTAAAAATAAATGGTTTATGATTTCGTCCAATCATCCTGTTATTGTTCAAAGTTCAAACAGAATAATCTCCTTGGATCTTTTAGAACACAAGAGTTAACTCTCCCTCACAATAAATGGTGACTCTCTAGGTGTCCCATGTTTTCTCACTTTTGTCTATAATGAAGATTCTCGACAGATCTCACACAAAACGATAAAGGAATTTAGGAGAGGTTTAAAGAAAGAATTAGAATAATACAGGAAAGAAATCATAATGTTTGGTGCTGACCTCCCTCTCTATTAATCTACTGAGGACATCCATAAGCATGTTAAAGAGGATGGGGAGAGAGGATCTCTTTATCTTATACCTTTGTAGTTTTTGAAAGGAGGGGTAGGAGATCCCTTTATTAGGACAGAGAAGGATGCAGAGGAAAAGCGGTTCCAGATGATTTTACAGAGGCCCTTTTTGATTCTTCTATTAATAAAGTAGATAAGTTTTCATTGGGTTTTTAGTTATATTTGCAGTACTTGAGTGAATCAGAAAGCCACTACAACCAAGAATATCTGGAATATAATCCAGTCAATAAATAGGCATTGGCACGCCTCAGTTCAGTTCAGTGAATTCCTATCATCTTCACAGATATCTCTACAAGGTAACCATCTCTCTAGAATTTCTAATGGAAACTTTACTTGGTTACAATATTGCAGAAAATAAATACGACTGAATTCCATCAATTGTATACAAGTGTAAGAACCATCCATGTTCTGAAGGAGCTTTCGAGAGAAGAAATTGTAACAAGAAAAACTGAATACCTTGAATTTTTGCAGATATCGATCAAGTTCAGTATTGACGCATTCTTTAGAGTTCTTCTCTGAAGAAAATAGTTGTTCTTCGTCTGATCCTTCACCAACCAAAGCTTGCTGAATGCATGTGAGAATATTACTGATTTGATCATTTCTATATTAAGCTACATAAGAAATATATAATGTACAAAAATCTTCAAATAAATAGGATATAGGAGCAAATTGTTGATATAAACATAAGCAGTATTGCTTTTCTAGAAGACAAGATTTACTGTGACCAACTGTTTTTATCAAAGATACTAAGTGGAAAGGAAAAGATTAAAAAAAAAATCGTTTCAAGTATTATTTATTGAAAAGCTTTACAACATAAGTTTTTTTTAATGTTAAAAATCAAAATGAAAAGGGTCTAGTTCAGATTATAAAGATTAGGGAATGAGAAAGTTCTATAACAAGATTAGTTTTACATTAGTCACAATTGTTAGAAATAAAACAAAAACAAAATTAACAGTGATTACTGATTAGTGATTAGGCACTTACTAACAAGAGTTTTTTGTGTTGCTTCCTTCGAGGAAGAATTCCAAGTCCATCCAACATTGACTCATCCAACTCTGCAAAAAAAATCATGAGTTGGGATAAAAACGACATCAAAAAAATCAACAAAACCTAGTTTTACCTTTGCTTTGCAATAATGTAGACAGCAAGCTTAGAGAACCAAATGCTTCGGGTTCATTTCCACAAACTATATAATAAAGAAGCACCTCCCTGATTGAAAAATAAAACATGGTGGTTAAAATTTTAAAATAAACTCCAAACAAATGGACAACTCCTTGCTAGAAACTTGGTAATTCAAAATTCAAATAAATCATCAAATCATGAGAATTCTATAGCTATATATGTCATGTTTCATGAATATTATGAGTAAATGATGTAGAGTATTTCATTGATAATATCATTACACTACTACAGATAAGTTTATGTATCAGACTATCAGACTGGAATAATTAGAGATAAGACTCAATTGGTGGAGTGAAGATCAAGACAAGCCCAAAATTTCCAAACAAGGAGGAGATTAGCTTAATTGGTCACAATAACTATTAAGGTTTCTGGGGGGCCAAGATTCGAGCCTCGATGTGTACGTATGTGCATTAAATTTCAACTTCGATGTAACCAGTGATATATTATGTGGCTATGGTATATGAGGTTGTTGAGGGCTTGTCTAAGTGTGTATAATTTAAATTTTAAACCCTTATTGGACCGATTATAAAGTAATTAAATGGGACCAGCCCAATTAATATCACATTATATATATCTTATGATTACATTGCATTGTAACTCTAACTCTAATTGTGATTTGATTAATAGAAAATCATCACCACGGCAGAAGAGAGAGGACGTACACCATCTTGGGTGGAACCTTTATAAAATTTGTGTTCTTTTCTTCCCACTTTTTCTAATCGTCTAGCTAGGTAAATCGAGTGCCACCAACATTGTGAGGGAATATCAATCTTAGGAAGGTAATCAAGTTGTCGCTTGATTAACAAAGGTAGATATTTCTAAATTATGTAGAAAAGTACTGTTAATTTCATTGCTGAAAATAAAAATGGGTGAGCATTGCCCGAATACAAATGTAGGGAAATGAAATACAACTACAAGTAGTAAGGCTAAAAGTAAAACATGCAAAACATTGTTACTCTCTTCTACAGCTATGACCTTGGCATTATGTAGCCATGGAATGGTGTCTCAAGGGGTTGGACTCCCATAGAAATATAGCATTTGTTTCAATCTGAGACAGATTTCTCGTCTTATAGGATGTGGCACCATAGGCAGTACTCACATCCCTCAATATTTCTCACATCCCTCAATTTACCTTCATAAAAAAAAAGTACATGACAAAAATAAAGAATTATGACACAAAAAAATTAGCATGACATTCTTCAGTATACCTCAATGATATTTGTGAAGCTTTACATCTTTGAATTGAAGAACAAGCTAGGGAAAGAATGCTGGACGAATTTGAGTATTTCATCTCTGTCTTTTTACTTCCATTGATGTCAATAGAATAATCTATATATTTATATTCAGCATCAAGATTGGAGGTGCATCCATTTGGCTTAACTTCAGATTTTGGAATGAAGTATTCTTGTGAGCAGAAAAGTGTAGTTGCAATACTGCTAGCCAGATCCTTGGTTTTAACAATACGCAAGATACAACAGAGTAAATACAATGAAGATGACGCACTTACTTTTGAGTCCTGTATAAAAAATACTGAAATTAATTAATTTTTCATTAAAATATAGGAAATATTGGGAGATAGAAAAATAGCTCACATCGTGATGCTCTTTCAAAGAAGGCAGGAGCAATGGGAATATCAAAAGCTCAAGCATATTATCTGTTATCAATCTTCCTAATTCAGGTACCCCAGCAGATATTACATCACTGAAGTAGTATAAGTTATCTTCAATATCATCTACTGCTGTGAGGATACAAGCTGATGAATCTGAATTCCTGATCCCAAGTCAAAAAAAAGTTGGAATTAGATCACTCTATTAAAATAATCATTACTAGTAAATCCCATATTCTCAACAAATTGTGTAACACCCATGTTAACAAAGTAATATGTCATTGACTTCATCTCTACATCTAGTGATAATATAATTAGTTGGTATTTTATGTAAAAAATTAATACTTGTAGTTGACTAATTCTTCTAGAAACATCTATGGATAAGGTCTAACAAATCAGTTAGTACGATTCTGTTAGACCTCAATCCCCCTAAAGTGTTATATAATCTAATTAATGACATTTTAGGAGAGATCGATCACTTGATCCCCAATTTCCCAAGATTGCATCTTGTTCATAACATTCATAAATACTTACTTGGTAATCTCGGTGACACATTGATCCAGATTTAGGCACTTCTTCGTAAAATTTAAAACTAACTTTGAAAAATAGTCTGATACAGGACTCCTTGAGATGAACTTATTCACATTCTCATCGGCAACTGGAAAAATAAAAATAAATTAAACTAGATAAAACATAACATATTCAAATAATACATACCAATGAATCAGTGATGGCATAAAAGATTTGAAGATTACCAACTTACCATGATAGATATTAAGTGTCAAAGCACGTACAGCAATTCTAATCATGTTCTCCTGATGGAAAGCATAGCGTATTGCCTCTGTGTACAATGGGAAGGAAATGATTTCATCCTGGATTCAATTAGTTCGTAATTCAGGTACAAAAATGATAAAAGTACTCCGTTGTCGAACATATATATGTATAAAAAGTAAAAACCCAAAATAAATCATAGAAATTATAAAGATAATTAGATAACTAACCTGATGCATTCATTTCCTTAATCATAACACTAAAGAGTGAAGAGTGAAGATTTTCTATGCCTATGTCATTTTTTATGAAGTTAAAATTTCATTGAAATGAAAGGGCCAGACCCACATATAATTATACAAAATAGTGAAAATACAAATGATATGGGAATGAGATGGAACTTGTCAGTAGGTGGAGAGGATGGGTGGGCAGTTGGAGTGATTTCTGCAGCGATTTCCATGATTCTTACATTGTCGTTAATGGGTGAATCCTCTTAGATTGTCAAACAAGTAAAGGTCCAAATAGTGATTTGTAGTATGGAGGGAATATTACATTGTTTTACATGTACTCGCCAATGTACGTCTAAGGCAATGCATAGTCAAACATACAATGGTGATGCAGCATCTGACTTATATGCCTTCTTTAATCAGTCCAACATTGTTCCCAATTCTATGGAGAATGATTGTTTAATAACAGAGCAAATGGAGCATGTTATTAATCAAGGAATGACCCATATGTGTTCTGACCATGGTTGGGCCACTTCTCCCTCCTTATAGGAGGCCTATTAACTCACAACATTGGTATGTCCACCTCTAATGATGTGAGTATAAATATGGTGGACCACATTGGGAGGAGCATTATTGATATCTGTGCCCTAATTACTTCAAGAATTCTTTACTATTTCTTCACTTTACTCTTTGTATTCTACTGTTCTTGCTTTCTCTTCTTCTACTTGCATTCTAAATCGAGCCTTGGTGGATTCCAAGAACTAGTTTAGTGTTTATTGAAGAAGACCTGCATCTTCTTCCATTGATCTGTTCTCAGCTACTGAGGCTACATCAGATGGAAAACCTTCATGCATTGGGCAAGCTAGGCTAATCAATATCAGATTTGCCTAACTATTTTTTGTGTCCCTGCCTCAAAATAAAGAATTTTTCAAAGATCCTTCCACTTGTGTGGTCTCCTATGTTAGTATTTCGAGGGATTTTTTCTTAGGGATTAATAGGATTTTGCATGCAAATAAAAGTTTATATGCAAATTTCACCTATTTTCCATCCAATGGCTTGGCTACACATGCGACCATGAAACCAGCTCATCGCATGACTACCCTTGGATTTTAAGATTATTGTTTGATTTATTGTATATCCAAAGAGTTTTGTTATACTATTTTGATTTGGTTTTGTACGTTCTAAAATTTTCTGATTCGATAAAACTTTACCTTTTACAAGCAAAAATACTAAAGATAAAGTTTTAAACATTTGATAACATTTTTTGGGAAAGGTGCACTTATGAGAGATTACTAGTTTACAGTATTATACAATTATTTTTCTAGATCAGCAAATCTAGATATATATATATAGTGAAATAGTGAAATAAGTATTTGAACAAGATTATTTTCACAAATTTAACTTTGTAAAAGGAGAGAGCCATACATTTGCAGTTTTGACAAGAAGTGAAATGGTATTATTGTTGAGCTTTCCACTTATCGCCCTAAAAGAATGAGAAAACTGTGTGTTGAGGGGTTGCATAAAAATCATAAATCGTTGAAAAATATTTTATGTCAAGACAAAAAACATGAATAACATAAAATAATCATTGAAAGAGAACCTTAGAAAGGAAATATAGTAAGATAGTAATTCTTCGTTTCGGAAGTCAAAAGAATAGGAAATCAGTGAGTTAATATGTTCGTTGCTGAATATGTAATCTGCATAAAGAAACCAATAAACAGAATCAGCAGATCATAAAGGATTTAAAAACTAAAGACTGAAGATTACTACAAACAAAAACCCATAACACTGAACTCACAAATAGCATGTTCGCTTGCTAAATTCTGGATCATGATGCTCATTGTCTGCAAGAGTTGAAGTGCAATGCTCATTGTTCTACTGATCTTCAAAATATGTACAAATTCCCCCATGATTTGTTTCTCCATGAAGAACCTAAATGTTTAACATTAAAATATGAATAAACCTCTATATTCTATATTAAACAAATAAGCATTTACAAAAGTTGTTTATTAATTATACTTACTCAAAAAAATTGGGATCATGTTGGTCCCCATATATTACTAACTCTGAAATTGATCTTAGAGCTTCAATGAGATCATCCTTCAAAAAAGAATATACAGTAATAAAAATATTACTTAATTACACATTGTGAGAGTAATTTTTTCCCAATCGGCAATCCTGTTCAAGTTATTTTTATTACCTTATTATTCTCGTCGACAACTTGAACTTTTTGCAGTTGATCGGTCTGATATCTGCAAGGTAATAAAAAAAATTATATTATCATGTAAACTGCAAATGACAATGTGTGCCATAAGCATACAGCTTTTGTTTTCTAATGAAATTTAAGATAATGCAAATTTAAGTAATAAGCAATAAGTAATTAAATATGAAAATTAAAATTGCATTTTGCAAATGTAAGGATTAAGCCCAAGATAAAACTGGCAAACTAAGTTGGGCACCATACAGAAGAAAGAGACAAAAGGCATGCATCATTGCATAAACATTTCTCCCGTTATAATTAATCAATTAATATTTGGGAAAAAGGAATTAATCAATTAACTATATACAAAAGTCAAAAAACCCTATAGAAATTCTGAGATGTATCATTTGACATTAATTGTTTTTTCTTCAAAGCAATAAATTGAGAAAGATACTCCCAACGAAGGAGGGAGGACTGGGAAATGAGAATAAGAGATTTCACCTCTATAAATGACATTCGCCCAGTCAAAAAACCTGAGAAATTCTAGCCAAGGAAAGACTAGAGAACTGGGTCAAGGAAGGATGTGTGCAGAATCAGGGCAGAGAGGACATTACTGTCAGCCAATCCACAGATTCTTCAATGTAAAAAGCTTTCTTGGCAGATCCCACCACGAAAAAAATATGGAGATGCTTACAATGCCTTCCCAATAACATTCTAATAGACCTCTGCTCACCCACTAAACATGCAAGCTTCAGGGGCATGCACTGGGTACTCCTTGGTCGCTTACATGACGACACATATTGGTTGAAAGAAACAAGATTCTGAAACACATACCTTGAGGCCACCTGAACCTGAAGTGATTATGAAAGAAGTGACAAAAAGATATCATCATCTACCTCAATGTAACATTCTTCAAGAAAAGCAACCTCACATTGGTTGAAATTAATGCCAGACAGCAAAAGAGTCGAGCATTATGAGGCAACAGCCTAGAAGTAACTAGCAATAGAGAATGTTGACTATGGAGTAACACCTATTCCCAATCATTTGTAATCTGTCGATGCCCAACATTTCATATTAATGAAAATTTACCTTTATCAAGAAAAAACTGAGAAAGAAACATCCGTCAAAAGGGCAATTCCAGCAAGTGAAGATTGTTAATTGTAAAGAAAGGTTCATGTGGGAGTAAAAAATGTCAACACCCACAATCTATGGGTAAGTATTCAACTCTTTGATGCTCTCTCTTTCTCTTAACCATAGTCCATTACCAGTTTACCACCTATCTTCAAATATAACCCTATCACAAAAAACCCAGGTTCTATGCCAACATTAACCAATAGACTCTAATTCCAAGTCTTCAGCTATTTTAGTTTTATTTTCGCAGTTGGAGGCCAAAGTCAAACATCATAAATTCACGTCCATTTCTTCTCTCTGATATTCAATTGAACACAAACTCGACAATCCACATTGTCTATCGAATTTCCCCAAAATCCCAAATTCATCAAAGTACTTGTGCACCTACGGTATGTCTGATTTTGGCAGTTGGGAACCCAAGTCAACCATACAAAGCAATGCCCATTCTTTTTTGACTGAAATCCCATAAAGATTAAAGACCCCGGTTTGTCGTTGTCCCCTCATATTCCATTGAACACAAGTTCCACAATCAACCTTGGCAATTGAATTCCCAAGGAACCCCCAAATTCTAAGATTTAAAAAAAAAAATTGCCAACGAAGATCGGAAAACAAAACAGCAAAGAAACCCTTAACATGAGGGGTCAAAACGAACGACGTCTGAAAAAAAACAGGGAGACGAAGAAATCGCACCGTAGTTCTTCAAGAGAGAGACGATCTTTGGGCCGCAAAAATGAAAACCACATGACTACTCCCAAAAAAAAAAGTAAACGAGATGAGTAGCGGTGGAGTTAAGTATATCCCAACCGCATCGTTCCCGATCTAAATGAAATCGATTCCAGCGGTGATGATCGGCGTCGGGCGTTCTGAATTCCAAGTTGCGAGGCTCTGCACTTTGCAGATCGGATGATATGTTTTTCGCAGATTTTCTTTGTTAAGACTTGAGAGAATTGATAATTTTGTATTTTATTATCATTAAAAATTAAAAGGATAATTAAATATATTTATTTTATTCCAGAAATTTGCACAGTGTGATATCTGGTATCCTTGCATTTTTGCTGTGTATGAACTGTCAACCAAGTAGAAAAAAATGTAGTTAAAACCAAAGTTAGATTTTTTTATAAAGGACATAATCAGTTACACATGGAAATTACTTCAATTAAATTTTCAATTATATCTTTAAAAATGTATCATTATTATAAATAAAAATTCAATATTTAAATATGAATCATCTTAGTAGTCAACTAATTCTTGTTTGGTGGTTCACTGAGTAGAATTTAATTAGATTAACTCAATTGATCACATATTCTATAAGATGGTTGGTGGTTCAGAATTCGAGTTTCAGTGTATGTATTTTTATTTACTTATATACCAAAAAAATCTTACGAATGATATCAACCGGCTCACTTGACCTTGTAATAGATAGATAGATCGGGCGATCGATCGATCGATTAAATCAGACGAAATGATTTTACCTAATACCTGACCGAAATCCTTGTACTTAAATAGTTCAAATGATTCTTCTCTCTAGCTCTTGAGCATATGCTTCTACCTATCTTTCAATTTCTTCTTCCAATAAACCCTATGCTAACATGTGTCTTTCGCAATATGATTTCAATTTGGACATGGCTTAATTGGAGTGTTTTCCAATCTATCTTATGACTTGAATTGCAAGGATAGATCTTGATCATGGAAGATTGCATTGTATTTGAAAACGCACCCTTGTGATGAAAGATGTGTTCGTATTTTCTTTCCATTACACTATTATGTTGTGGTGTGTCGTATGTATGTGTGCACAACTAGAGTAATCTATTATTCCTTTTATGGAAAGTAATTCATACATTATAGATAAGAAGATCGAATTCCTTTCCCCAATGGACTTAAATTTAGTATCAAACTTTTGTTTTAGTCATAGCATATAAGATGGTAAAAAGACTACAAAATTAAAGATTTAGACAAAAAGTCATTTGACATACAACCCAGTAAGTAGCTCAAATGTAGTTTACAACCTTGTATCAAACTTGTGAGATTTTTAATAGTAAGATATCGCTTGTTGTAAATAGAAATTATAAGCTAAGATAAAAAAAAAAATGTTAAAAGTGTCTTCCTACAAAAGGAGTTATTAGAAATAGTATACATAACATTCAAACCACATTTGCAATCTAAATAAAACCATTTATGACCTAAAACATATACCTAAGTCATAGTATAATAGATTAAGTTTTTTTATTATTATTAAATGACTTTCAAAATAGTCTTGCAAATTATAAAGGAATTCTCATCTTTTTCGAGACTCCAAATTAATAAGGAAGAGAGTTCAGTAGTTTTCTCAAAGAGGGTATAAGAGATGAAGCGACTCTAACTTGCGATACTAAAATTTTAGCAAAAACAGTTGCCGCTAAAATACTTAGGAGTACCACTCACCGGAAAGTTCATCTCAAACATGAATTGTGATCCTTTGATAACGGATCTGAATGACATTCTAACAAGATGGAGCAAAAAGAAACTATCGTACATGGGAATAGTACAATTAATGGATTGAGTCTTTCAAGAAAAATTTAAATATTTGATGCAAACTAGTACAGTTCCACAGGTTACAATCCAAACAATAAAATCCTTAGCCTATAGGTTCATATATGGGGGACACAGAAGGAAGTCGCTTGGTCAATGATGATTAGACTTCGACCCGAAGATGGCATGGAGGTAAAGGTCTTCCAAACTACTCAAGTGACCGCAACAGTGGACAAACTATGCAGGTTGTGGACAGACCAGGACACATGTGGGGATTAGATGAACAAAAGGTATATAAAATGAGAAGCCTTGAATAATATCTCGATACGCTATAATGATTCGGCCACGTGGAGAGAGGTATTGCGACAACGTGAAAACGTAAACAAATGTGTGGAGTGCACATCAAGCCGAATAATTCAGTGGAAGGGGAATGGTAGTCGCCCATCATTAGCAAATGCAGTGGATACGCTAAGGGAGACAAACCCAAAGGATGATCTAGCGATAGGTATATGGTCATCAGGTGTACACAATTAAAATCTCCTTGAACATGTGGAGAATACGGAGAGGCAGTATAGCAACAAAGGATAGACTAAGACGTAAAGAAATGAATGTGACAGAAAATTGTGTATTATGTGGTGAAGAACCTGAGACAATATCTCATGTGTTTTTCAAATGCAGGTTTGCGAGGTGGATGCTAAAGGCGGAGGGCTTTGATACAGTGGGTGAATTGGTGAATACACAAGACATTGGGGATTTTGAAACCATAGCTCGTGAAATTGAAAAAATCACTCCTGGATCAAAGTGTTGGGGATTGCATTGGACAATGTTTGCTTTTATATTGTTCCACATATGTAAAGAGCGAAACCAACGTCAGCATGGAGGAACCTCAACCTCGTAGGAAATGATCATAAAAGAATGTATCAGATCGACAGAAATTGGTTTCAAGGAAAACAAATTTAAAAGGTCACACAAGAGGAACGTGGAAGAGAGAGCATTGCACCAATGTGATGCTTTTCAGTTTCTGATCCGCAACATGGTGAAAAAAAAAGTTAAGATTGATTAAATGTCAGGCAAACCCGTCTCTTTAGATAAAGAGTAAGTAAAAAGTAAGTATGACTATATTTTAATTAATTATTTTTGTAGACCTTAATTTTTTAATATATAAAGCAAATTATTCAAAAAAAAAAAAAGTCTTATTGATTCATCATTATTTACCTATTGCAAAAATAATATCTTAATTTGGATGGTAGTTTATTATTTATATGAATTATCTTATAATTACAAGAAATAACAACATTGAAATATAAATTTTTATAGAAACCAAGAGTTTAAATGCAAGGAGTTGAGAATTCTTAAATATTTTTTAGGTAAGGAAATTAAATATAACTACGAAATCGAGTTAATTTCCTATTCTTAATTAATTGACGGTTGATTATAATAGTATTTTCAACTCTGATTTTACTCTAATTCTTCCATCATTAAAACGATCTTTTAATTTTCTTACAGTTTGCAAACCTGGTGTGAAATTAGAAAAAGAAAAAAAATCGATTAAAGAGTTGTTATATAATTGTCACAAATGAAATAGGGTTCACTTCACATCTAAAGCTGACCACGTGGAATTGTGAATAAATATGAAAAAGAGCATCTTATGATCTTATCCTATGGGAGGGAGGGAGGGAGGGAAAGTGTCAGAACTCAAAACCAGGAGCAAAATAACAATCAGAGATATTCACACATGAGTACACGACAAAAAGCTGAACCAACACAAAACGTACATGTTTAGTTCTCGCCAAGGCGGCGGAAGCAGCGGCAGCATCAATCATGCCAGCACACACCGACCAAATACACAGATTAAGTAAATTAAAGTAAAGTGACTAACATTCAAAGTGACGCTGAAGATCGCCCACTGAGAAAGATCTCGGAGATCTGAAGCTGCAGTTGTTGTTCATTTTTCTACCATGCGAAAGTGAAGAAGAGTTAAAGGAGGAAGAGCAAATATCACTTCCTTTTCCTTCTCCGCCGTCTTCTTCTCTTTCAGTACCATCTTCATCGTCGCCATCATCATCATCCTCCTCCTCTTCAACTTGGGATAAGATATCCACCACGGAATTCGGAACCGGCTGTGGAAGAGGAGGGAGACATGCGGTGTTGAGAGACCCACACGATGCTCTTCTAGGCCAACTGGCTTTCTTGGCCATCAAAATCCTTCGCTTCTTGTTGAATGGGTTCTCCTGTTTCGCAAGATCCGCCACCGTCACCGGATTTGTCACCACGTCGGAGAGAGTCGCAAAGGATTTCGACTTACCGTTGAAGAAATTCGATAGCCCTCTCCTGCATACACACACAAAAAAAAAAAAAAAAACTCATCTTTGACACCTTAAAAAACTAAAAAAGGCATAAAAACAAACAGTTGGTGTTCAGTTCGAACGTTAAGGGAAGAGAACCGTCCAAGGAATCAATGGAATCGAAACAATCTTTCTTCTTCTTGCTCGTCTTATCATCTTCCGCCTCATCGGAAGAACACGATCCCACAGACGAAACGGAACTCTCTCCGATTGATGAAGTTTCCGCATCTGACACACACCCATCTTCATCTTCCACAGATTTGCCATCTTCGTTGCTCCCAATCATACGATTTCTGTAGAAAGAAGACCCAACATCGATCACCAGCGACATGACCCTCGTTCTTCTCTCTCTGATGATCTTGTCAGTTCATTCGTTGCCTGTCGGGGAGAAGAGATTGGTGGTTTCCAGCTTTTTTCTTGTTCAACAGGGGAGGGGGAAATCCAATCTACCTTTTACTTCTAAACCAAACTTTCCCCCAAATATATCTAATATCTATATAAAAATAAATTTTTCATTTTTTTCTACTCTAATTAATAGTTATTTAAAAGGAAAATTCAAATCAGAATTAAATAAATTGATTGTGAATCTCAATGTAATTACAATCCAGTAAGTGCAACCCACAACTCCACAAACCAACCTCTTCTGTTGTCAACTTGTCATTATATATTCTTAATTTAATAAACCATTTTAATGCTATTTCATATTTATTAATATCCTTATGAATTACCATTAGATTTAATTAAATAACAGTCATATGTTAAAGTATAGCCCATATGGGCCCAATACCTTATAAGGCCACAAGGAAATCTTGATCCAAGAAGACAACCGTCCACGCCTTTCTAGTTTGGACCAAAACCAGCCCAATGATTTGCGATAAGTCTTTCTGAGATCATTTCTCCCAACTCTGGTATAGTGCCTCCCGGGTTTTGACGTTGGGAATAGCTGAGAACAAAGTGGCGAGCGGGTGCGCAAGGCGTGAGAACAAAGTGGCGAATAGTTGGGGCCAAATCCTGAATAAAGCTGACAAAACGTTGTTTGATGAACCCAGGCCCGATCGAGCTCGTTAGAGTGGGCGCTTACTTAGACTCAATCGAGTTTACACGATCCATCTTTTTACATGTTCTCTTATTTGGATTCGAAGGAGAGCAAGTATTATTCAATACCTTGAGAATTATAGGTCAGGGACTAATGAAAACAATCAAGTCAAATTCAAATTTTATAAATACCAGTTTCATTTGAGGGGGAGCAATAGATAACATGTAAATAAATAAATTAAATGCCCAGTGATATATTATGTGACTTTGGTATATCATCCGGATGTAGACATTTCTGCATCTTGCAGAGAGGATATCGTTCGTTATCAAAAAAAATATCATCAATAAAACGATTAGAGTTTACATCATACACAAAGCTTGTTTGTTACTAATGACATCTAAGTATCAAATTTATGGTTATTATTGCAATTAAAGAACTGTGGATAATAATAAATCGATAGAAGATTCAATCAATTATTATTTTCAATTCATTTTAATGTACGGACAAAATGTACCTTCCCGACCCTGTCGTCCTCTGATATTCATACTTGATGGCTGAAGAAGATAAGATACACCATTAAATGTCAACCTCAACTCAGCTTTCTTCTTACCAATCCCTTGAAGAAGTCAAAGCTGCCATTTTCAATATAAACCAATCAAACATCTTGGGATTACTGAAAAATTCATTTTTTTTGTAGATAAGGGTTAAAGATGACATCATGAATTCGTGATACACCATTAAACATATTATTTTCCCATTAATTGTAACCCACCCAAGAAGATAACCATCCCAAATTCCCAATCAGGCAATATTGACATGATTTGAAAAGCACGATGAAATTTACCTGTTTCCATCTGGAGATAGCTCATAATTATTGCCAAGTTCATCAGTAGCCAATAAATACCCAGTAATAGTTAAACCCTGCAATAGGTGGTAATTAATTAGCACAGTATTTACAATGATTCTGCGTTTCTGCTTTCAAAAAAAAATTTACTTGGATTGTGACATGTGTTTCTACAGTGGATTGCCCTTCCAGCTTTTCCTCAATCGTTACTATTTGTCCACTACATATCCAGAACCAGAATTACATTATCAGGATATAAAATCAACAAGTACACGGCATTTCTACAAATCTACATCTCTGCTAGTGGCAGAAACACATTTCTACATATCTGCAGTAGGTTTTGAAGCCAAAACTTCTAAGTATAAGACAACCATTTTTCTATGTAGTATTATAACATTTGATCATCACATCACTACATCAGTATCGATGTTTTGAAATTTTTAGCTATTTCTTGCTCAAGAAAACCTATGAAACATCATTCAAACAAATTATAACATATTTCATTCCGCTATCAATTTAACCACTAAGAAAACTCTTTCCACACACATTAGAGTTTCCACTTTCCACACTAGCAAATATTTGAACTCTGAAGACTAATTGAGATATAGTGTGTGTGAGAATGCAATCAAAGTCTGTAAATTCTGTCAACTTTTTATCAAAACAAACAAAGTTATCCTAGAAGAAAGAGAGTAACAGAACTAAGAAACTTAGACTTCATAAGGTGATGAAATCAGTGATTCAGTGACCATGAAGTTGACAAGGTAATTTACATGAAATCTCTTGGAACTTTGAAATATTACACATAGAACCATGTATATTTCCTAATTTCCCTAAAGCAAGGTGGTGTGTGCCCCCCTCACTCAAACTTTTTTTCTTTCAAAGCAGTTAATTTCAAGGTTTTTTATCAGTGCGTATATGCGACCATGCGAGTTTCCTCATCGCCTAATGAGGGACTCGCATATTTTTGGATTCTAGCCGGATCTGACCGGCCAAACCTGACCCAAATAGCCAATTAGAGGTATTTAAAAAACTTAAATAAATAAATAAAAATTTCTAAAACTCTAACTTTCTCTCTACCCGATTTTCACCCAACCCCCAATTTCTCTCTCTGATCTGACCCATCTAGACGCTTAGATCTCGCCGAACCTGCTGCCTTGCCGAACGACTGATGCTCTCACTCGTCAGACCTCGCCGGACCTGCTGCACTCACCATTTGCTTCATCGATCTGTCCTCCATTTGAATATTTGATCCTCCTATCCTCACTCCTCCATTTGAGACAGGGGTTATATTGAAAAAAAATACATTGAATTTTTATGGTCACATATTTGCTCGTATAAGCAATATGCGGACCTGGCCATCGCCTGGCCGCATCAAAAAACTTGGTTAATTTTCTCATTAATATGGACATTGCCTTGATATTACAATGGAGTAACTGGAGTTCAGCAAATAAAATAAAAACATGGAGATAAGCACTAGGCTCATCTTGATACTTTCCACTCAGCCATATTGCCTCCATAGATTGGTCTCCCATATCAGTATCGTGCTAGTCTTCGAGGGATGAAAACAACTCTTCTCGAAGCATTCAGGCCCGAAGGAGATGCTCATGTCATTGGTGACCTCTTCGAGAACTGTTTTTGGCTGCTTGAGTGAATGTTGTTTCCATCTGCGACTTCTTTCTGGCCAAATGTGCCAAAGGATCCAATCATATTCCAAATAGGCCCCATTAAGAAAGGATGCAACACAAGGACTTTCCAGGATCGAGGTTGCCCATCCCAATGCTACTCTCGTCCAAACACGTTAAACTGCGAAGTTCTGATGGGATTTGGTGCTTTAGTGCTGATATGATTGCATTCAAACATGGTTCCACCTAGGGTTGCTACTTTGATCTCAAGCTGGATAAGCCGATAGCTCGTTATCTTGTTAATTATACAAGAGTTTTAAGAAAAATAAAAACATTAGGGTCCAAACATTAAATAGTTGAGCAGTTTGGTTGTTCTAAAAATATTCAAGGTCTAATAACATGCTCGGCTGGAAATCCTAGATTCAAGTTCAACCAATGTTAGAATTCATTTTTATATAAAGATTTACAATCGAGCTCAATCCGAGCAAAACGAGCTTGAGCGATCATGTCAAACCTCAAGCTTGATCTCTCTATAACGAGTCGAGTCTACGCTCATTTGATTCAAGCTTTTCAAGCTCGAGCTAGCCTGGCTCGATAGGCCTAAACTTGGCTTGTTTGCATCCCTACTTCTCTAGTTCCATCATTGACAATACCAAACTCTATTCAATGTAAATAAATAATGTGTATTACCATGAGATTTGATGAAGAGAATGTAAACTGGTAAGGAAACATGAGTTGAAAACATCTTTACCTATGTAGCCATGTTTGATAGTATAAATCCTCAAGAACCACAAAACCTAAATGTAGAATAGTGAAAGTAAATTAAACTCATTAACCATTGCAAGAATAAACAGACACATAATATGCATTGAAAATAATAAAAAAATCAGTGCACGATTATAGATTGTGAACCAATGCATAGATGCTTCTAAATTGTCATCTATCAATTAGATTAATTTAATCTAGTTTGATCTATCATATAAATATGCACTCATTGTAACCTAAAATCACCACAGTTGTTTTACAAATGTTTCTCCAAAATAAATTCATTAGATCCAGTTCAATCCCCCATATAAAAATGGACTCATTGTTATCTAAAATAATCATATTGATACTTGGCCTGAAGCAAGGGTGGAATTTCACAATGGAACCAGTGACCACAAAGCTATGCTAATCACATTATCTCAGGTGGAAAAAGGAGCTAAGCCGTTTAGGTTATTTAACTCTTGGCTGGAGGATCCCTCATATGTAGAGATAGTTAAGACAGGCCTAACAAAGCAAATACGTGGAACTGGATTGTATAAGTTACAGCAAAAACTTAAGCAAGTTAAGGTGTTTTCTAAGCAATGGGCAGCAGAAAAAGGGCATTCAGCGAAAAGGGTAGCCCAGGCAAGGATTGATCTGAATAGCTCAGTTGAAGCTTTGGAAAAGAATCCCTTATCTATCCCGCTCCAAGAGGAGAGTACAAAAATAAGGGGAAGATTAAAGGAGCTTATGGCAAAAGAGGAGGCAGATCTGAAACAAAGGAGTAAGGTCTCTTGGTTAAAATTAGGAGACAAAAACAACAGATTCTTTAGTATCGCCACAAAGCTAAGGAGATCTAAAAATTCAACCTCTAAAATTCTCAATACGTCGATTAGGCCCTTTTGTGTAACGCCGCGTCACGTAAGACCGCTATCG
>LFYR01001380.1:9291-21226 GCA_001185155.1 Zostera marina
TCTCCCAATTTGACTTTTAACTTTGACTTAAACCCTTAACTCAAATGATTAATTAATTAACTAGAGTTAGGTTTAATATCGATTGACTTATTTACCCCCTATTGATTAATAGTGTAATTAGGGTTTAAATTGACATGATTAAAATATAATCCTATGTCAACAATTTTGATTCTACAGAATGGAGGCAACCCAAGAATGTGACGGAGGTCAGAAGTTTTTTGGGACTGGCGGGATATTATCGGAAATTCATTCAGAATTTCTCCAAGATAGCATTGCCACTGACCAGTCTCACGAGGAAGGGGGTAAAGTATGAATGGACAGAGGAATGTGAAAACCGATTTCAGGAATTGAAAGGAAGATTGACGACAACACCTATATTAGCGCTTCCCACACCGGAGGGTCAGTTTATAATTTATTGCGACGCATCTGAACAGGGTTTGGGAGGAGAACTAATGCAAAATAAACATGTAGTTGCCTATGCCTCCAAACAACTGAAGGTTCACGAAAGGAACTACTCAACACATGATTTAGAACTAGCAGCGGTGGTGTTTGCCCTAAAAATTTGGAGACACTACTTGTATGGGGTACCCTTCAAGGTATACACTGATCATCGAAGTTTGAAATACGTGTTTAACCAGAAAAACCTCAACATGCGACAGAGAAGGTGGATGGATTTTTTGAAAGATTACGATGTTGAGATCGAATATCACCCAGGCAAGGCCAACACGGTGGCAGATGCATTGAATCGGAATTTAGAGGGTATGACGGCACATATGATGGTATGTGAGTGGAAATTGGTGGAACAATTTAATGAATGGAGACCCTTTGTATCTGAAACCGAAGAGGGGGTATTGTTCTCACTGAGTATAGAACCAGACATTATTGAAGAGGTCTTGCAGGCACAACGAGGGGACCCTGGGTATGCGAAACATAGGGAGGAAGGTGAGAAAGGAAGAACGGGATGGGACGTTACAGAAACGGGTGGGTTGCGGTTTCAACAACGATTATGGATACCCTCTGAGGTAGGAGTGAGGGATAAACTTATGGAGATGGCCCATCGGTCCACGTATAGTATCCATCTGGGGAGTACAAAAATGTAGAAAACATTACATCGGAATTTCTGGTGGCGGGGAATGAGGAAGGACATTGCAATTTTCGTCAGTCGATGTCTAGTATGTCAACAAACGAAAATAGAACACCAGCGGCCTGGCGGTCTGATGCAACGGATCGAAATACCGTTATGGAAGTGGGAACATATCACCATGGACTTCGTGGTAGGTCTACCACCAACCAGGAACCGACACGATGCAATATGGGTGGTGGTGGATCGATTAACCAAATCTGCACATTTCATACCTTATCAAATCAAATACACAGTCGCATAAATGGCAAGGATTTATGTAAAGGAGATCGTGAGATTACACGGCATACCCATTTCCATCATATCGGACCGGGATCCAAGATTTCAATCGGGTTTTTGGAAGAGTTTACAGGAAGTCATGGGCACACAGTTGAAATTTAGTACCGCCTTCCACCCACAAACAGATGGACAGTCGTAGAGGACTATTCAGACATTGGAGGATATGCTTAGGGCTTGTGCATTGGAGTTCCAAGGAAGTTGGGAGGACCAACTCCCACTAATCGAGTTTTCTTATAACAACAGTTATCATGCTAGCATTCAAATGCCCCCTTTTGAGGCGTTATATGGTCGGCCTTGCAGATCCCCGTTATATTGGTCCAAGGTGGAGGATCGCCAAATGTTGGGGCCGGAAATGCTCCAAAAGTCATCGGAGAATATCGGCGAGATACGGAAGAGGCTTTTTGCAGCACAAAGCCGACAGAAGAGTTATGCCGACAAGAGAAGAAGGGAATTAAAATTTGAGGTGGGAGACCATGTATTTCTAAAAGTTATTGTAACCAAAGGATTATCTCGATTCGGATTACAGGGTAAACTAAAACCCAGATACATCGGTCCATTCGAGATATTGGACTGTATTGGAAATGCAGCTTACAGAGTGGCGTTACCACCACAACTGAGTCGAATGCACAATGTTTTTTACATATCAATGTTGCGACGGTATATTGCAGAACCAAGTCATGTAATACGACATGAAGTTTTTGAAGGTATCGGAAACTTATGCATAGAACAATGACCAACACGGATTATAGGTAGGAAGGAACATCGTATCAGAAACAAAACTTGTAGAAGCGTCAAGGTGCAGTGGGGAGATTTCCCGAGTGAGGAGGCCACATGGGAGTCGGAAGACAAGATGATGGACGCATTTCCGGAACTCTTTGTAAGTAAATGTTTACTAATGAATAGGATGGTGATCGGAAGTAGTAGTTTAATTTTGGGGACCAAAATCCTAATTAGAAGGGAAGATTGTAATAACCGGTTACTTATGTAATCGGTTATTAATTGGAAATAATCCAATTAAGGGTAAAACTGTAAATGACTAGGATTATTAAAATATAAAATAGGGATAGAAGGGAAGAGGAAAACAGACACGAGGGGAGGAGAAAACGGAAAAAGAAGAAGGGAAGGAGGACGGCTAGGAGAGGGAGCATCGTGGCTGGGATCTGTAAGGGGGCACCGATGCCGTGGTGTGGGAGGTGCGAGTCTCGACAAGCAGCGGAAGAGGTATGTAGAGTTATATTTTTCCACTCGGATGTATAGGGTTGGGGATGTGAGGAAGGGAAATGGTTGGGTCAATTCTCTAGAGTTTAATGATATGAAAATCATGATGGTCACAATGACGTGATCCAACATAACGGGGTGGGAAGATCAGATTTAATTCTGATCGGATCTAGTACTGGTAGGATACCTTGATAGATGTAGTTATTGTTAAGTGTAGTTGTTTGGAATGATCAGATTTATTTCCAGTCAAATGTAATTACAGTTAATTTTAGCCACTTGAAATAAACAGATTTATTTCTGGTTTACTACTGCTAACGGAACAGATTTGTTACTGTTAATGGATCTGATTTAGAATAACCGGATCTATTCGGATCAGATTTAGTTTATGGTTAAGAAGTATTAATAAGTTAGTAGTGTTAAAATTTAGTTACTGTTAAGAGAGTTTATTTTAAATCAGATTTCTCTCTAAAACAAATTACGATGATGATGTTAAAATATTAAGTTACTGTAATTGTATGTCTGTTGCTTTTGCTTTCTATGATTATATTATATGTGATTAGCAATTCCAGGGTCTTTCTGAATTATATATAAGCTACAGTACTAAAGATATTTTAGAATATGAATATCTTAACATGTTAAAATGTAATCTGTTAATATTGTTAACAGGATGGTACATCTGGATCCTTTGAATATAAATAAGCTAATAGTTTGAATGATTGCTATGATCCTAATCCGGTTTAGGGCTATACGTGTTCCTTTTAAACTTGGGGATTGTCATGCGGGTAGAATTAAATAGAGAATACTATATAATATTTTCCGAACGTTTAATCCGAGGTTTGTTTTCCACTCTATATTTCTTTTTTTGTTTCATATGTTAAAATGATAATAGGGTTGGGGAAAGAATTTACATGAACGGACATGGGGATAAGGATAGGAATGCATATATGAATGGGTAAATGGATGAATGAAAGCATGAATGACGAATAACGAATGACGAATGACGAATGACGAGTGATGACCCATTAGAGGACATGAATGATAAATGGTTGATACTACTAGCCTAAATGTTTACATATGCATGTGTTATGTTGACTGAGATTTTTAGAAATTGTTGGAGTCTACACTTTACATACTGAGTGATGTGGTCACTCACGGATACATGACATGTTGCAGGGAATGGAGGCAACCTTGCCTAATTGGAGTGGTAGAAGACAAAGGACTCGTCGGGATGACGAGGCACGCCGGCGTAGGGTGTGAAGCGATGTAGTCATTGTCTTCGTCTTTGGTTGTAATAAGTACTGTGCTAGTTTTCGAATACTAAGTGTTTGTAGTATTCCCTGATGTGACATTTTCATTTGACAGTAAAACTATTCTTAATCATTTTATGAGAATTAAGACCCAGTTTGGAAGCAGGGTTTTACACATATCTAGAGTGAAGATTCCAAACCTTACTGTACAAGATGCAAAAAACAAAACCACACTTTGGAAACATGTTTCTATGAACATGGTTTTTCATCAGGACATGGGCTCCATGGAGTAGACTTCAACAAAAAGAAAGAAAACACAAAATTTGTTGGAAAGAAAAGCTACAATGGAAAACCCAACAAAGGGTACAAAGGGAAATACCAAAGCAACAATGCTAGCACACAACCAGAAGAAGATGGACAAACTTCAAATGAAGATAAAACTGAAAACAAATACATCACTAAATTCACACAATACCATACACTAAATCTTCAAATGATCAATGGATCATTGACACAGGGGCAACAGATCATATGTGTTCCCCCAACACACCACTAAACAACATTAAAATACTAATATACCCAATCAACATCCACCTTCCAAACTCCCAAACCACAAGAGTCTCATCAAGTGGCTCTATAACCATATCAAAAGACATCACACTACACAATGTTTTAAAAATACCAACCTTCTCTGTCAACCTATTATCTGTGAGTCAATTAACTAAAGACATGAATTGTTCATTTATCTTCCACCCTACTTTCTGTTCCATACAGGATCAGCAGGGAAACCAAATTGGTGGTGGTGAGAAGAAAGGAGGACTGTATATCCTAAGACTAAAATCCCAAGCCAACTATAGTCAACAAAAAGAGTCAAAGGATGGAGAAATCTGGCACCAGAGACTAGGGCACCCTGCTTCTTTTAGATTCTATCATCTGAATTTATTAGAAAAATGTATCCCTAAGTCTTTTTCTAAATTCTGCAAAACTTGTCCTCTGTCCAAACAGACAAGACTACCTTTTAATTCAAGTACAAATAAAACAACAAAATGCTTTCAATTAATTCATTTAGACATCTGGGGAAAGCATAACACACCCACACATCAAGGAAATAACTATTTCCTAACAATAGTGGATGACTATTCTAGAGCTACTTGGGCATTTCTAATGACAAACAAAGCTGAAACATTGAGAAAATTCAAACAATTTGTGACAGATATACAAAACCAACACCAAGCCAACATCCAGACTATAAGGACAGACAATGGAACATAATTCCTATCTAAAGAATTCCAAAATATCCTAAAAACAAATGGGATAGCACACTAACTCTCATGTCCTTACACTCCCCAATAGAATGGGAGAGTAGAAAGAAAACACCCACACATATTACAAGTGGCTAGGTCACTTATGATCCAATCCAACATTCCCCTAAAATATTGGGGGGAATGCATCCTAACAGCTGTCTTTTTAATAAATAGAACTCCAGCTGTTGTCCTAGACAATGACATCCCATATCACAGGCTATTTAATGAACAACCAAACCTCTCCATCCTAAGAGTATTTGGATGCCTTTGTTATGCCACAAACAACAAAACCAAATCAAAATTTGAAAGCAGAGCCATCAAAGGAATCTTCCTTGGATACTCTTTTCAAAGGAAGGGTTACAAAATACTAAACCCAGTGACTCAAGAAATCTTTACAAATAGAGATGTCACTTTCTTTGAAGAAATCTTCCCTTTCAAGGAAGAACCACAACGACAAATAAAGGACCCTTCAATGACGAAGAAACAAACACAATAAACACCCCTTCAAATGACCAGTATGAGTCAGAAGAAGAAGAGGAACCATCTCAAATCCCTCCTTCAATGGAACCCACTGAACAATATGAATCAGAGGAAGAAGAAGAGGCAACCCAAACTGAGGAAACCAAGACCAACAAAACCTCAAAAAGAATCAGAAAAACACCTTCCTATTTAAAGGACTACAAATTACAACTAGCATCATCCAGACACCCAATAGAAAGGCTGATATTTTGTAAAAAATTTAACCCAGAGCACTATGCTCTGCTATCAGTAATAAAGAAAAACATTGACCCAAACTCTTACAAGGAAGTATCCAAACATGAAAAATGAAACAATGCCATGGAACAAGAGCTTGAAGCTCTTGAAAACAACAAAACTTGGACAATCACTATAATCCCTGAAGGAAAGAAACCAATTGGGTGTAAATGGGTTTACAAGACCAAGTTCAACAGTGATGGAACTGTTAAAAAATACAAAGCAAGACTAGTGGCCAAGGGATACAACCAGGTTGAGGGTATAGATTTCATAGAAACCTTTGCCCCTGTCTCCGAGATGACAACACTAAGAGTCATCTTGGCAATAGGAGTGTCCAAAAAATGGCATATGCATCAAATGGATGTACAAAATGCATTTTTACATGGAACTCTAGAGGAAACAATATATATATGAAAATCCCTTTGGGATTAAAAATACCAAAGGATTCACCCCCTAATTCTGTTTGCAAACTGAATAGGTCACTATATGGCTTGAAACAAGCATCTATAGTATGGTACCAAACCTTATCAAAGGCTTTATCCAATTTTGAATACAAGCAATGCAAAACAGATTAATTATTCACTATTCATAAACACTGACAAGGAAGATACCACAATAGTACTAGCTTATGTTGATGACCTATTAATAACAGGAAGCAACATAAATAAAATCAACAACTTGAAGGAAGATTTAAAAAAAATCTTCAAAATAAAAGACCTTGGAGAACTCAAATACTTCTTAGGACTTGAGTTCACTAAAACACCAAAGGGCTTATACATTGGACAAAGAAAATATATCTTAGATCTATTAGAAAAATATGATCTAACCCAATGTAAACCAAACAACTCACCTAATAGTCAAAAACAAATATTTGACTATAAAACAAAGAGACAAAATAATCATACACAAAACCAAATAAGTAAAACACCAATGCAATAAACAAAACAGAGGGAAGTGAAATCCCACTCAAGGACCCACAAAAATATAGAAGTATAATTGGTAAGTTGGTATATTTAACATGCGCAAGACCAGATATATCCTATGCAGTAACTTACCTAAGTCAGCACATGGCTAACCCCACTGAGACACATATGAAGGCAGCATATAGAGTATTAAAATACATTAAAGGAGCACCTGGATTAGGATTGCACTTCACGGGTGGCTCCTCAATGGACCATATCTCAGCCTTCTCTGATTCAAATTGGGCAAGTTGTCCGATAACCAGACGACCAACCTCGGGATTTGCCATATTCTTAGGCACTTCCTTAATATCTTGGAAATCAAAAAAACAACAAACCATTTCAAGATCATCGGCAGAGGCCGAGTATAGAGCATTGGCTTACGCTACACGTGAGATTACTTGGTTAGCAATGCTGCTACAAGAAATAAGAACATACCAAATTAGAAAATCGATTGCTCCTAGAATATTCACTGACAGCACAACAGCAGAGGCAATGGCGAGAAACCCGTGCGAGACAAGGTTTTAGCGGGAGATGTCATACTGAGACACGTCCCTAGTGCACAAAACATAGGTGATTTTTTCACCAAACCCCTTGGAGGTCCAGCATTTAAGAATCTAATCCAAAAACTAAATCTCATTGATATACATGTTCAAAATTCAAACTCAATTAATTCATATAAGGACCCCAATGCACCTATATATTCAAATCAGGCCCTAACCGGTTTTGATTTGAGGGAGGATATTAAAGATATACCCCTCAATTAAAATAATATAACAAGTATAGTATTATAGTAAACATTACATAGGACCCCTCATACTTATTCACAACTCTTCACATTCTAAATACATCTATTAATCACACATATATATAAATCTTTATTAATAAGTCAACATATAATCAATATTAATTACCCATGATTCATTTCCATTCATTGCATTCCATCAATACACCTCAACCAACATAGCTGTTGGGTGTTATAATCATCTATACATATCAACCTAAACCTCATTAGTTCTTCACGTTCGTACATCCTTAATCTCAAACTCACACACACACACACACACACAGTTTGATTACTCAAACTGATCACTGCAACTCAAATCGTTTCCGCAATTCTCCAAAAGCTCAACCAACAATTCAAGTTGTGGATCTTGGCTTCATCAATCCTTGATCAATCTTGATCCTACAATATCATTTCATATATATATTGCATTCATATCATCATACATTCATTCATCATCAAAACATTTCATATATTTCTATATATCAAAGTATATAATCTGTCATTCTCAAGTTCTTAATACGTGTAACAGTTACTTCCGAAGACTTTAAAATAAGAGATCTTTAGTTTCGTGGAATTCCAAAGTTTGTATGGAGTCTTTGGTAATATAGGTCTTATCAGGACTCTATTTAATCCATAGCAGGCTGTATTTATAGCTTCTGCCTAGAAGGCATGAGAAATTGAGCATGGTTCTTGTCATTTCTAATTGGAGTGTACGATTTTTTTTCTTTCCACTATACCATTTTGTAGAGGGGATTGTGGAAATGAAAACTCATATTCTATTTCATGGGTTTTACATAATGTTTCAAATTCTGAATTTTCAAATTCACCACTGTTTTACATAATGGCCCAACCTCAACTGACCTAGTCTAGTCTCGTGGATCTCACGACATTTCTTTGACTATAGGTAATGTCCAAATCTTCTGTAATCTTTTGGATACAACACATACGAACCACAAATCTGATTAAGATTTAAACATTAGAGTATTATCAGGAAACTCTTAAAAACCTCTTAAGTTTTTTCAGATAGACTCTCGTACCTAAGAGTTTTATAGGATGGTTTGAACTAACCCATATAGGAATAGGTATTTCTGGATTCTCATATAAGGTTATTGGTGATACAGTATCCCGAACACGGTCACAACCTACCAGCAACTAGAAGTCCGGATAGCCTAAGATGAGTTGAGGTATCTATTCTAGGGTTGGGGAGGTCCCAGGTCGAATCTTAGGAAGATCGACTTTCCTGAGGATCGACTTCCCTGGGATCGACTTTTGAGTAAAGTCGATCACCAGGAAAAGTCGATCTCTGGAAAGTCGACCCCTGGACCCAATCTGACCAGTTGGGCAGTTAGGCGGTTACTGCCCAAATGACCATATTGCCCCCATAAGAACCCCTATAAATAGAGGGCACCCCCCACTCATTAAAGGCAGGTCATTTGGAGCGAAAGGATTCCTAGCGAAGCAGAGCTCTGCACACTTGAGTTCCGGTCCGGTTTCCCGCGGAGTTCCCCGCTTGGCGCTTGCTTGCGCGTCTTGGAGTACTGGTCGGGTTTCACCCCCATCAGTTGGCGCCGCTTGTGACTCAAAGATACTCACGACAAAAGCTCCTCGACTTTTTCAAAAAAAGTGATCGACTTTTTTCCAAGTCGCCAGCTAGGGAGTCTTGTGAGGAAATCAGCTAGCAAGGGATCGACATTTCAGAAGATCGACTTTTTCTTCCAAGGAAAAAGTCGACCCCTCAAGGAGCTAGGCTTTCAGACATCGACTTCCAAGGAATCTTCCAAGTGCACTAGGGATCGACTTTTCTCTCCAAGCAAAAGTCGAACACTCCTTCCAGGAAAAGTCGAACACTCCTTCCAGGAAAAGTCGAACACTCCAGGATGGTGGTAACTAGAAGCACTTCCCAAGGAGGAGGAGCAAATTCTCAGGAGGCGCCAGAGCAACAGCCTGGCAACTCAAAAACTAAAAGGCCAGTGGGTCGACCACCCAAGGCCAATAAAAACAAGAGGACTCCCACGGGACCTGAGGCTGACACCGAAGGCGAACCCGAGCAAACCCCCCAAGCTTCAGCAGGAGGGGAAAATCTGAACATCACAGTTCAGGCAATAGCAGAGGCCATCCGACTCATTGCTGAAAAGGAGAAACCTTCAGGAGAACAACCTCAGAAGGGGGGACCCACAAGCAGCAAGGAACCAAGGGCTGCTGCATCAGAATCCACTCATGGGTTCCTAAAAATGCCCATAGAAGAGCTGGAAAAAATGAAGGAAACCATAGCGAAAATGAGCGAGAAGATAAAGGATATTGAAAAGTCTAAGACGTCAATATACCACTCAAAAGCTCAAACCTCAAAGCAGGCCAAGGCGCAGCAGGAGGTGTCAAGTCATAGGGCAGCACACTCAAGTGCGCCACTATCTCACAAACCAGAGGGGCAACCCAAACCTCTTTTCAGAAAACCCGTACAGGAAGAAAGTACGGGAGACACAGAAGGAGGAGGCGAGGTCCCAAACTGGCTGGTAGGCATGGATGCCCTGCACAAATCGCTGATGGTAAAACCAGCACCTCTGAAATTCAGGCTACCCAGGCTGCAGATCTATGATGGGATGATGGACCCAGCGGACCATATAAACATGTTCGTAGGGGCAATGCAGTGGGCTACATCAAGGGATGACATTCTCTGTAGAGCATTCCCAGGAACATTAAAAGGACCCACATACAGATGGTTCGTCGAATTGCAGCCAGGGAGCATAACAAATTTCGATGACTTAAAAAAGAAGTTCGTCGCCCAACATTGTGGAAACACAAGGGTCAGAAAGGGCACGGAATCGCTGTTCGCAATCAAGCAGAATGGAGACACGCTTCGGAATTATACAACTAAATTCACGGAAGCCATGCAGAAAATCTTCGATCTGAACACAACAATCGCAATATGCGCATACTCAAAAGGGCTAGACATGAACACGCCATTAGCAATAAAGCTAAACGTCAGTAATGTAAAATGCATGGAGGACCTGCTAACAAAGGCCCAGAAATACATAAATTCTGAAGAGTATGAGAAAGAAAAAGTAAAAGAGAGAGGTGCCATAAGCAATAAAAAAGCATATGAAGCACCAAAGAAAAAATTCCAGAAGTTTGAAAAAGGAGAATCGTCCTGGAGACCAAAACACGACGGAAAGGTCTACCACACATCTGAGGAGTTCGGGAAATCAAGATATCCAAAGTACAAAGACTTGGGATTTACGGTTTTCACTACTCCAAAAGAGGAAATCTATAATAAAGAAAAAGGAAGAATTAGGTTTCCTCAACCAGAAGAGTTGAACCCTGCAACAAAAGAGGCTCGAACAAGGAGGAACAGGTATTGCAAGTTCCACAAGGATTACGGGCACAACACGGAGAACTGCAGGGAGCTGAGCACCTTCCTAGATACACAAATAAAGGAAGGAAAGCTAAGGCAATATATAAATAAAATAGAAAGGGGGCGACAAGGCTGCAAGGACCCAAAGAACAAGGGTAAGCGCCAACGCTCAAGGAGTCCAGATTCAGACACTGACCACAAAAGAAGGGTAATTAATTTAATCTTCGGTGGAGGATCGGTAGGAGAAAGCAGAAGTTACTCGTGCAAAGTAATGCAGACAACAACGGTACCAAAATCTAAAAAAAGATCGTACCCAAGCGAGGAAATAAGCTTCTCTGAGGAAGATCTGGACAACGTGGTCAGCCCACATGAGGATCCACTAGTGATACAAGTGGATATAGGGGATGACTTAAGTCTGAACAAAGTAATGGTGGACAACGGCAGCTCAGTGGATATATTATACCTAGTTGCGTTCGAAAAAATGGGCTACAAAGTGGATCAGCTAACCCCGGCCAAGGAAGCCATCTATGGATTTACAAACACAAAGGCCCCAGTAGTAGGAGCCATCAATCTACAGATATCCCTGGGAAAAAGAAACGGGAGAGTATCACGCACAGCACACTTCATGGTGGTCAACATAGACTCTCCGTTCAATGGGATATTGGGCAGACCAAGCATTCACGGTTTCAAAGCGATACCATCATCCTACCATCAATGCTTCAGGTACCCAGGAAAAGATGGCAAAATGGCAACAGTTTTTGGAGCACAGAAAGACTTCAGAAATTCGTACAGGAAGACAACTAAAATAGCCAAACCTATAACCCTGTACATCCAAGAAAGAGAGGAGGAAGAAGACACAACCTTATCTAATCAAGTTGAGGAGGTCAAACTCTCAAAA
>LFYR01001380.1:31766-67450 GCA_001185155.1 Zostera marina
CAGAAAGTCGATCTCTGAAAAGTCGACCCCTGGACCCAATCTGATCAGTTGGGCAGTTAGGCGGTTACTGCCCAAATGACCAGATTACCCCCATAGGAACCCCTATAAATAGAGGGCACCCCCCACTCATTAAAGGCAGGTCATTTGGAGCGAAAGGATTCCTAGCGAAGCAGAGCTCTGCACACTTGAGTTCCGGTCCGGTTTCCCGCGGAGTTCCCCGCTTGGCGCTTGCTTGCGCGTCTTGGAGTACTGGTCGGGTTTCACCCCCATCAGTTATTAACTTAAGATTCTAGAAATTTTTATAAAACCAACCTAAGCTTTATGGTTCAGGTTATAAACCCCTCAAGTGCTGGTATTGAAACAATACTTTTTACAATACTTGGAACACGATTTTACCACAGGATTATATGTATACTGAAAATTTATCCCTTGTTCTTGATTGTAGCCCTATGCTACCAACCTAGCTTTACATCTCCCCATTGGTCCATCTGATCTCCTTTTAATCTTGTATACCCACTTACTGGTCTCATTCTCTCTGATAATCTGTAATATTCCGCTGCGATCGGAGGGGACGAGATGAGAGCTGAGAACGTATTCCGAGGAGGGAGGAAGAGATCTCACGAGGAGCCAGAGGTAGGAGGAATTGTTTAACTGAAATTCGATGATCCTAACCAGGATCTCGATGGTCTTTAAATTCAAACTGGAGTAACAGACTGATCGTGATCACGATCTTTGTAACTGACATGTAATTACTCTAATTACGTAATTAAAACTAATTACTAATAATATTCAAAGTTACCGTCCCGCTTAACCCGAGCATACCTTCGAGTTGTATCTTCACCGGTGACCGTGCTATCCTCTGAACTGTCACCGGCCGAATCTTCTTCTAGTGCGAGCTCTTCCTTGAGTCGAGTGATCACTGTGTTCAAGTCTAATTCCATTGTAACATAATCTTGTATAATCTTGGAACACGATCTTCTTTCTTCACAAATACACATGTATCATTCTCTCTGATTGTGATCTTCATCTCCTCCTTCATTGCCAATCTCCAACATTTATGTTTATTACCCTATTTAAAAGATGTAGACACAAACAGATCATTTGTAACATTTGTATTATTACATAGAAGATCTTTATATTTGGTACATGCTTGTTGATAAGAAACGAAATATCCTACCAGCGCTCGTGGTAGTGCGAGCGGCTACCTTCTTTTGCCGGAAGATCTGATATCCACGACGAACGCTCTACATCAAGTCTTTCGGGAGGAATTAGGCGATTTGGAGCTTAAATCGGCGATTTCTCCGTGATTCACGCTCTAAAAAGGATGGAATTGATGTCTTTGGATTGAGCCCGGGTTCCCCTTTTATAGGACCTCTGGGGGCTTAATCCACGGCGGAGATCACACCCGACCGTAGACAAAAACCTAATGGAATTCATGTATTAGACAAACTAAAAAAATCGAACACCAAGTCTCTTACATTGAGGAGATGGTATGAACGAAGAGTAGGAGATGAGGATTCACGAACGAAAAAAAAAGTGTCGTGCAAGAATATATTCGAGGTACGTAACGACGAGGATGAATATGTGTTTCCGACGAGAACAAAAAGAAAATGGGTTCCCTTGGTGAGTTGAAAAAAAAATGAAAAAAATGAGTACGAAAAAAAAATGAAGAAAAAGATGGGTGGAGATGAGATTACGTGTGACATGTAAGGTAAGGTACAAATTACATGTAAGGTACTTGACAGGTAAAGTACAAGGTAAGTGTAGAAAAGTCATATATAGGTGTAGAAGAATCTTTATTTCATAGAGATATGTGCAAATAAAACAATAAAAACTCTTAAAACGAAAAACGGTTGGGATAAAGAGGTACAACATCCAACGACTCAGCTAAAGTGAACGCATGTGATAATTCCTGTAGTATTATAATCTAACATATATAATTCAATATCTAGAATAATTAGATTTTCTTATATATGAATTGTTTTTTTTGCTAATAATTTGAATAAACGACGGATGTATATGAATTGTTGTTCTCTTTGGTTGGTTGTTAGCAGTACTGGTTGTTAGTCAAGTCTTTGGAATTCATACGGCGGGTCTTTGTATTTTTTGAAGATATCTTCAATTCCGTTGAAAACTTCAGCTGGCAAAGGCCGAGGAGTATCAATTATGACATCAATATTTTCTCTCGCTTGATCTATTGATGTTACGCCAATTATTGAACTGGTGACGAACGGTTTGTCACGTGTAAATCCAAGGGAAAGTTCGACAGGACTCAAACCATATTTCTTTCCCAAATCCACATATAATTTTGTAGCCTCCTGATGAATTGGTAAAAAAACATCCAATTTAATAACAATAAGATTAGGCATTTGCATTGCATAAATTGTAAGTGCTTACTTACCCTTGAAAGAGACTTATTGTACCTTTCCATATAACCTGGAAAGATTTTGAACCTGCCTTTCTTTGATGCTTCAGTTTCAGGGCCAAGGTATTTTCCACTTAGAGAACCTCCAGCAAGTGGAGAATATGCAAGCAATCCGATGTTATTGTTGTTTGGATGGCATATCTCAACCAGATCAACTATAAATAAATACACACAAATTTAAATACTGATTCAGATATTCACTTCAAATATAACATTATTTTTACTTCACAATATCATCAGTGAGATTCTTGAGTATAAAAATAAATAAAAGTCATGAAGTTGAGTGAAATGCACCTTCAAAGCGAGATCGAGCTATTAAACTATAGACATTCTGGATGCTAACAATCTTAGGCAACCCTTCCATCTTTGCAGCTTGAATAAACTCCATCACTCCATAAGAGGTTTCATTTGAAACACCTATATAGCGTACCTATACGAACAATGATAAATCTGGTTGACGATGGGTGACATCTATTAAAACTAAACCACATATTAAATTGAATATATAGAAAACCACATTTGATATGTGTAAATTGGACGAGTGTTGTTCTCGCACGGCGCGGTTCGGTGCACTGGCGAGATCCTACCGCTCGTCTACTTCACCGTGGTTCACGACAGTAGCGAGGTACGGTTCCTCACGTCGTTGGATTATGATTACGATCCATCCAGCGATAGGTGAGGCGAACCACACTTGAAACTGTAAATATATTATACAATATATAATATATTTACACACTCAGTTTCCTGAACAACACTCCGCACCAGAGTCCTCCGTGAGGTACGTATGCCAAATGTCCATCCTACGGATGTGAATTTCAAGTCATGAGGTTCCGAATGCATTTTTATTGCATCCCCACGTCATGGCTCGTATCCACTTGGCTATGAGCGGTCTATGCATAGCATGATGGGCAATCTAAGCACGGATCATTGTAGACACAGTACGATGACACACTCCTCACCGGCGTGATACGTGAGGTCCACATCGCGGACCTTACGACATCGCGATTCCACGAAATCGGAATCGCGATTCGCACGCAATGGATTCTCATACTGAAATCGGCGATTTCTCTCGGGAGACTTGACGTACGCGCTTTGTGGATCTCCGAGCCTTCGGCACGCCTCACACCACTGCGAGCACTGGTAAGACATTCCGTGCTTTATCAGTTGACACCATGGTTTCGGATGCGCGCGCATATGCCACCCGGATCCGGTCCTGAATTAAAAAAAAAAACAAGCCAAAAAAAATTTATTTTAAGACCAAAATTTTATTTTAAGGTCAAAAATTTATACACTGGTCCAAGAAAAAAGTTATATTATTTTAAATATAAGCTCCTCCAGTCCTCCTACTGAAATCGTCGATTTCTGAAAATTATCTACTGCTAAAAGGTACTGACCACGAAGTTCTGCAAAAAATTCTTTGACCATCCATATCGCCGATTTGACTAAGCAAATCGCCGATTTCTTGTCAAATTTTTTTTGTGACTTTATCAAGTCTTGTTCTTCGCTCTCGTTCAAGGTTTCTTAGCGAAACCTTAGAGTCTTTCTACTCACTATTTAGTCAAGTCAGATTCGATTCTTCCGGCCTCCATGATACATGTTTGGTGAGACATGCCTGATTACGTCAGTCAATCCCAGAAACGTCCTTCAAACAAGGACTAGGGTTCCGTAGCTTTACGCCGGACCCCCGAAAGGCATCCACAGTGCGGAACAAGTGTCTACGTCAAGTACTCAAGGCAACACCTGGGAATCGCCGACTGGGACTACCAAGTCGTCGATTCCAGGGGTGCATCGCCGACTTCGGACAGGGCACTCGGGTCTGGTAGACTGAGGACCTGACACCAAGGGAGTCGGCGACTCCACCCCCAGATCGGCGACTCCCATACCTGAGTCGCCGATTCCCAGACGTTACTTGGGAGGGCCCACGTCGTTATGACACCCTTAATTGGGCACCATAAAGGAGTGGGCCCCACGCTAATGAATGGGGGCACTCCCCAAGACCCTATAAAAGGGATCCTAGGAGTGTCCTCCAATTTATCTCCACTTGACCATCTACACTCCACACTAGAGCAACCAAGGAGCCTGAATCGCCCACTGCCCAAGGAGTCGCCGATTCTCCTCCTCTTCTGCAGGTATTTGACGTAGAGCGCGCGTCGTGGACTCCAAAGCCTCCGGCCGTCCTCGCAACCCCGCGAGCCCACTGGTAGCAGATTCCGTGCTTCATCAATGTTAAAAAGAACACTCGAGCTACATCCTCCGCTGCCGTCCTAGAGACAGCAGGAGGGTTGTCGTCCTCTGGAAGTTTCTTCCTTTTAAAATATTCTATCAAGGGTAACCTCCAGTCCTTTGCTTGAACTGCGACTAGATTGTATGAGGGTGTAGAAGCTGAGTCAACCAGTATCTCTCTTTGTCCCCCCTCAAAAGCGGACACGAGCTTTGTCAGGACGTCGACCGAGATGTTCTGACTTATTGGGACTTGTTCTATCTCTACTTTGTCAAACTGAAGTTTCATCTTCTCGAGTGTGGAAACATATTGTACAATCTGTGGTTAATCTTTAACTACGAACTCCCCTGCAGACTGACGTGCTACCAACTGAGAGTCTGTTTTGATAATTACCGAACAAGCTTCCAATCTCTTAACTATTCTCATACCCTGGTTTACAACTTCATATTCTGCTATGTTGTTTGTGTGAGAGAACTGTAATCTGGTCGAATGCTTATATATCCTTTGATCGGGAGTGATTATCTTGACCCCAACTCCCGCACTGGTGCTGCAGCTTAATCTATCGACTTCTACTATCCAAGGTGTTTCCTCACTCTCTTGGGTCATGTCGACGATAACACCTGCAATAGCAGCTTGTCCCTTGATGGCACTCACGGTGGTAATGAACTTGAGTGCGCTACGCGTAAGCTTGATACCTCTGCCTGGTTTGTCTGTTGTTGGCTTGCGGGCTTCTCTGAGTTTTGCGCCCTCGAATGACGTATTGTTATTATTGAATTTTCAATTGGTTTTAGCCTTTCATTCATCCTGGCTATTGTTTCTTTCATGCTTACCAGTTCTTCTAAGGGGATATGTACTATAAAGCGGAGACTTTCAGATGTGGTTGCCGTACCGATTGGATTTTGATTATTTGGGATCACCTGTTTAGGGACTTACTGCAATGCCTGTTGTGGTGGCTGTTGTGCTTGCTGAAGCGGTATTTGTTGAATCATGGCTTGAGTTATGGCCTGAGCCATCGCTTGCAGCACGATATTCTAGTTATCTGCCCCTGCAGATGTTTGCTATACTTGTTCAAGCTTCGTATTTTCTTGGTCGTCCTACGGCTCTTCTGGTCGTAGGATTTTTTGCAGGCTGGGCCTGTTGGGATTCTCCTTCCGTGTGGGAATTGCTTCTTGTAGTCACCATTTCTGCACTTCTTCAAGGTAGTCGAATTTTGACCTGAAGTATTCGACTTTTTGAAAAAAGTCAAGTTGTGTCCTGAAAAAAGTCGAGTTGGTACCTAAAAAAGTCGACTAGTATAAAAATTCCTGTTGGAACCTGAAAAAAAAGTCGATTTGTGCAAAAAGTCGATTCCTGGAAGAGGCTTTGCTTGGGGTTTGAGCACGCTGAATTTTTGAAAAAAGTCGAACTCTAAGTCTCAAAAAAGTTAATTTCAAATGAAAGTTCAACTAGCGAGGCAGTCGACTTATGAGGAAGTCGATCTTATTTTGAAAAAAGTTGAACACTTTTTTTATGAAAGTCGGCCTTTTTTTTAAGAAAGTCGAGCTCTTGAGAAGTGATCTCTGAGCAGGGCTACTTGATTGACGACTTGAAAAAGCAGAGTATCTTTAATTTGAATCACAGTCGACGCCAAATGATGAGAGTGGAACTCGATCAGTGCTCGATGACGTTTCGAACAAGCGTCAGGCGGGGAACCACGCAGGGAAATCGGACCAAATTTCAGTTGCTCAGAACTCTGCTTCGCTAGGATTCTTCTCACTCCGAATGACCTACCCAAATGAATGAGGTATCCTCTATTTATAGGATTTTTTATGGAGGTAATTTGGTCATTTGGCTCGTAACCGCCTAGATTTGGTTTCAAGTCGACATTCTGAGATCGACTTTTTTAGAGCTCGATTTTCCCTAGTTCGACTTCTGACAAAGTCGAACTATGAAAAAGTCGAATTGGGAAAGGCCGAAACCTATATGGGTACTTCAATTCATCTTGGGTTATCTGAATCTCTGGTTGATGGTGTGTAGTGATCGAGTTCGGGATACTGTATCATCAACTGTTTTATTTTTCTTTTACTGTTTTGTTAAAATTGGTATTTTTAGGGTTTGGTATTTACTATTTTTAGGGTTAAAATTAACTATTTAATGTTTATAATTAATATTTTACTGTCAAAATTGTTTGAGATTTAGTTTTTTTTTTGTTTTTTTATTTGTATTTACTGTTTTTAATTTAAGGTTGAATTGTTTTTAATTATTTACTGTTTCTAATATTTATTATAGGTTGAAATTGTCTTCACCGCCGTTGAAGTATTTTCTCCGTCCGATATCTCCCCGTCGGTCTTGTGACATATTATGTGTTGTATGTGCTAATCGATATATAGGTTTGTGATTTGTTATGTGTTATATATGTTGATATGTTTTGTAAGATTTAGAGATTGGTGAATTTAGGATTTGCGGATCTATCGATCAAGGTAATATTTTTATTTATTTCAAATTATATCATATGATAGTTATTAATTAGTTAATATAATTTGCATGTTTGAAATTGGAATTTTCGTAAACACCCAACATTCGGATGACGACACAACCGGATTAAATGGGCGGGTACAATATTTATTCATCTGAAGCGTCGACGTCACAAAAACCAGTACTGCAACAAACTCCTCCCCAACCAGTGGAGCAGACTCTACAACGTCGCGAACGACCAATAAAATTTTTAAGAAATAAACTATCAAAACACGTATTTAAAAAGAAAAAGAACAACGACGATGACAAAATAGAAATTAAGATAGTTAGCGATTATTTTAAAAAACTTTGTATTTCGTTTTGTTGCAAATGATTTTAATCATCAAATATTTCATTTACTTACGATTTCAATTTTAATTTCGATTTCATTTCATACAATTTCTAATAAAAAATAAATATTTCATAATTAATTAATAAAAATTAATTTTTTAAATAAAAAAATTTCTGGAGGCTAGACCGCCAGTAATTTTTTCCCAGGGTAATTTTTTTCTGCCACGAAATTTATACTGACGGCCAAGCCTTCAATCTTATTTTATCAATAATCGAAATCAATAAATTCTTACTGACGACCTGGTCGTCAGTATAATACATATTTGGCGACAACACTTCATGCGCTATAGCCGGAATGGATTATCCGTTGTTGTGGATCGAAAGATCACTCTGTCGCTATGGCTAGAGTTGATCAAATATCGTAGTTCTATGGTTATGGTTAGAACTAGATTATGTCGCTATGTCTGAAATCAAATCCATTTTGTGACTATGGCCGGAATGGATCGAGAATCATTCTGTCGTTATGGCCGGAATGATTCATTTAACCCTGCTTGGGAAGATACTGACGGTACACGCTGTCACAGAACCTTCTTAAAGGGAGTATTGCTGACACATGACTGTACAACAGTCACTCCCGTCAACAGGGATTGGGGTTTCATTCGTTATATGACGGACCTTCGGAAGGCTTCCACGAGCACGGAAATAAAACTTCGTCAAATCGCCGAATCAACTCTATGGATCGTCGATTTGGTCTGCCAAATCGTCGATTTGAGGCCAAGATCGCCAGAGTCTGACAGACTGTCGATATTGTCCCTTTAAACTTGCCGACCCTACCACTAAATCGCCGATTCCCCCCAAATCGTCGATGTCGGACTGTTACTCGGCGTCAGTCCGCGCCATTATGGCCAGACGTGTTCACCGCCGTGGATTACGCTTAAAGACCTTATAAAAGGAGGCATCAGGCTTACTCCAAAGGCATCAGTTCTACCCTTTCTAAAGTGTATTACACGAAGCAAATCACCGATTTCTCTCAGAAGACTTGACGTAGAGCGCGCGTCGTGGATCTTCGACACGTCTCACACCACCGCGAGCACTGGTAAGACATTCCGTGATTGATCATCATGGTAAATAGAGACCCAAATCATCTAATGAAATAATTTGACAGAAACTAATCAAGAAAAGCATTTGCTTGCAGATTTCACTCACCTTGCCTTCATCGATAAGTTTTTGAAATGCCTGGAGTTGTTCGACAAAAGGCAAGCAAGCAATGTATTTGTAAATCAATATTTATTCGACTATGATAGGATAAAAATGAATTGGTGATTAATAAATTAATATCCGACTAACGTATCAATGTATTTGTAGTAAATCAATATAGTCAGTATTGAGACGATTGAGGCTTTTTTCTACACTTTCCTTTACATTAGAAGCGTCAACTCGATGTTTCTTTCCATGATCACGGAGATAGTTCATACTTTCTGAACAACCAGCAACTTTTGTAGCCAAAATGACCTATTAAACAAATTTCTTATTCTTGAGTAAAGTGGAGTAAGATTATTTCGGGTTTGAAAATATTTTGGAAATCTGAAAATGTTTTATACTTTGATCATGCGTTTATTTATTGTGGAGTTTGAAGAGTTAACAAAATAGTTGTTATCAAAATCATAATGGTTGGTTTGAGATTTCATAATTGTAAAATTTAGCTTTTCACGAGGTTTGGATTTCATCCAGTTGCCAACATAGATATGAGTCCTTCCTTGCGTCTCCTTTTACTGAAAAAAGAGGAAATCCAAAAAAAAATAAAATCAAATAGCCCTTTTTTTGTGTATGAAATTTGGGGATTATGATACAAAACCATTTCAGCAGTATCGTATGCATTGATTCCTCTTTCGAATGCGTAGTCGAGGATTAGGGTTAAGGTTAGGGTCAGTTTTCTAGCTTCCATGGCGTATGTTGGTTTCTCGCCTGACTCGATGAACCTTATGATGGGGGTCCTGCAGTCCCCCGCGATTATTACCTCGCATGCCATTCTGCTGGTTTCCCCGGTTCTCGTCGGGCGTTTCTGATTCTCGACCCGGATCCATCTCCCCTCCAATTTTCCGAGGGATGCTCCTAGATTGGCTAGCGTGTCTGCCTCTCCTTTGTCTTCTCTTTCGACTTGGGTAATCTTTCATTCCTCGAGCCGCTCTAGGACCGTCCGGGCCTCAGCCACATAGACTGACATCGAGTCTTCTTTGGACACGAATTCCCCTCTGACCTGGTTTACCACCAGTCGGGAGTCCATGTGGAGGTGGACCCTTGCACATCGAGTGCCACTGCTAATCTGATTCCGGCCAGAAGAGCCTCGTATTCGGTTGCGTTGTTAGTCGTCCGAAAACCCAAGTGTATCAAGTACTCGACTTTTTCTCCTGTCGGGGTTTTTACCACTACCCCCACGTCGTATCATGCCTTGCTGGCCAATCCGTCGACATAGACTACCCACCACTGCTCCTCGGCTCGCGCCGACCTTCGCGTGGCGAATTCGACCATGAAGTTTGCTACCGCCTGCCTCTTTGTTGCTTTGGCTGGGACAATTTCTATATGGAATACGCTGAGTTCCATGGCCCATTTTGTTAAGCGCCCAGAGACGTCGGGCTTTTGTAGCAGTTGGAGCAGTGGGTGTGTTGTTAGGGTGGTTATTGTGTGGGCGTTGAAGTACGGTTTCAACCTTCGAACTGCCGAGACCACTGCAAGCGGTATGACGTTCTTGGTAGGAATCGACTAAGATCCGTCACCTTTCCATTCAGCTTCTGGACCTCCTTTATGGTCTGTGGAAGGGTCATGGTCATGACGGCCTCCACCCCCTTCTAGGCTTGATACGCTCCGGTGTGATCCTAAAACCCAGGAAATGGCCCTCGTTTACCCCGAAAGTGCATTTCTTTGCCTTCAGCCTTAGGCCTGCCTTCTCCTGACGTTGTGGAAGTTTTTCTCCAGCTCGGCCAAGTGCGTCCCCACCTCTTTCGACCGGACGAGTATGTCGTCGACGTATACCTCCGCATTCCTACCTATCTGCTCTTCAAAGACCTTGTCCATTAGCCTTTGGAATGTGGCGCCCGTGTTTCTTAACCCGAAAGGCATCACCTTGAAGCAGAAGGTGCCTATCTCGGTGATGAATGATGTTTTATCTTCATCCCCTCGGGCCATGGGCACCTGATTATATCCCGAGTGCACGTCCATGAAGCTCAACATTTTGTAGCCTGGACTTTGGTCCACCAGCCGGTCGACCGACGACAATGGGTAACTGTCTTTGGGGCACGCTTTGTTGAGATTCGTGAAATCGACGCACATGCGCCATCCCGCATCTGCCTTCCTGACCATCACCACATTGGACAGCCATGCTGGTAGCGTACCGGGCGGATGAACCCTGCCCTGAGGAGTTTTGTTATCTCCGCTTCCGTTGCGTCCCTCTTTTCTACTCTCAACGGTCGTAATTTCTGTCGGACGAACCAGGCTCCTGGGGCGACCACGAGTTTGTGTTCCGCTAGTGTCCGGGCCACTCCACCCAGCTCTCCCAGCTCGTTTGTGAACAAATTCTCATTGCTCCCGAGGAGGTCCTCTAGTCTCCTCAACTCCAGCGGGAGGTTCTTTCCTTTCGCGTAAGGGATATTGGGATTGTCGAGGACGTCGGCTCTGGCTTGAGGAGTTCTTCTCGTATGGTGTGCGGTAACCCTTTGTCTGAGGTCATTACCTCCCCCACCGAATTGAAGTGGTACTCTCGGGCTTTCTTCTGGGACCCTTTCACCGTGCAGACCCCTCCGCTCGTCGGGAATTTCAAGCACTGGTGGTGGGATGACATGACTTCCTGGAAGGCGTGCAACACTGCTCTCCCCAAAATAGCGTTGTAGTTCGAGATGAAGTTTACGACCATGAAGTTGACCTTGACTGTTTTTGCCTGGGCGTGGCGGCCCAACGTTAGGGGAGCTCACACACACAACTCTCTAGTATTCCTCTCAATAATTCTCAACTCCCTCCCCTGTTGGAACAGGGGAGGTATTTATAGGACACCTTCTTGGGCCTTATGGTCTGTTCGGCCCATGGTCCGTCTGGATGGTCCTTGGTACCAACAGGTAGCTACTGCTACAAGCAATTTTATCGCTCGGTCTTTCACGAAGGCTCTGTCTGTTAAATGATGGAAGACGGCTATGGAGTGTGAAGTTCAGGCTTTATAATAAAATAATACCTGGACACTCATTCCACGAAATCCTGAAGATATTGTGATAGAAACTAAATGGGTTTTTAGAATTAAGCACAATCAGGATGGATCAATCGAGAGATACAAGGCACATCCTATCGCAAAAGGTATGCGACAAGTACACGGCCTAGATTACTTTGATACTTTTGATTCGTCTACTACTTACGCTTGTCGTCACACGAATTGGTCAATTAATCAAATAGACATCTCTAACGTATTCCTACACGACAACATCAACGAACACATCATTGTTAGTCAGCCACCAGGGTTCATCGATCATGCAAATCCGTCTCACGTATGTCTTCTTCTAAAGAAATTCTTGTATGGATTAAAATAAAGTCCAAGATGTTGGTTCAAACGATTAAAGGATTTTCTTAATAAAATAGGTCTAGTTGAGTCACGAACAGATCCATCGATCTTCATAAACAAACAGGAAACTTTTCAATTATTTTTGTGTGTTTACGTTGATAATATAATTGTAACTTTTTCTGATTGTAATGAGATCCCACACATTCTTTCTTTGTTGGATGCAGAATTTTCCATCATGAACTTAGAAGATTTAAAGTTCTTTCTAGGGATCGAGGCTAACAAAGTCAAGCAGAAGCTTCACTTGCCACAAACTCAATATCTCGCAAATTTGCTCAAAACATGTAATCTGATGATACGATGAACATTACATATGAATTGATATCTAAGGATATTCAGGGGAAGATCAAGGCAGGGGACGCTAAATCTCTAACTGGAATTGATTTAAAGGAGGACGACAGTCTGGAGCAGTTTAACTCCCACGAACCCGATCAGACTCAAGTGAATGTGAAGAAACCGGATCGCATAAGAAAGAGGCCGAGCCATTTTTCGGATTATGTTGTGGGCTGAAGTTGCTGTGAATTAATCCAGCAAGTAGTAAGTTTAATTTTAAATAAATTGAAGAACAAACCCTAGGTTTATTTAAAAGTTGTGACAGGTCAGTAGTATAAATGTTGTAATGATTGGGGAAATCAATATCGAAAATTGAACCAAATTATCCGCCTCCTCTCACATTCACAGCGCAAAACCCTCCCATCCGACATCTTTGTCGTGTACCCTTCCATTCATCTCCATTCCCTGTCGGATCTCCTTCAACAGCAAGCCGCATTGAGCACTTTGTTGATTAGCTTAACATCATTAATCAATCAGGGCTGAGCTTCAATATCAGGGATTTTCTCCCGCAGTGTGAGCCTTGGACACCTAAGATCTCTGATGATCTAAGGCATCTTCGACCCTTAGGTCAAGTTATTTCGATTAATTGAAAGGTTTAGAACCCTATCACTGGTGCTTTCAATATTTGATCTCTTATTTTCAGGATGACTACTTTGGATTTAACAATAAATCCAGATTTCCAGACAGACATTACAAATGTCTCAAATCAAAGAAATTAGTGAATTCAGAAACAATGTTAATAATAATTTTCTGGAATTAGGAAGGCAGATAGGTGAAATCTGTGCCACAATTAAAGGGAGACCCCCAGATCAAAATATCAGCAAGAGCTGCCATGAAAATGAGGAAAAAACAGAAAATAAAACAAAATCCCAACATCCATTCTACCAGTCAGTAGTGGACCTAGACAACCCCGATTATGCCAGCAGTATCATGAATAATGATTCTTACTCTCCTGCCAAGCATATCAAGGTCAACATGCCAAGGTTTGATGGCAAAAATGCAGAAGGATGGCTATTCTCAGTAAGAAGGTATTTTATATTTAATAAAATTCCAGAAGATCGGAAACTTCTTATTGTTTCATTTCACCTAGATGGTATAGAAAAAAAATGGTTCGCTTGGCTTGAAGCAAGCAATATGTTATTATCATATATGGAAGAATTTTGTAGATGCAGTTATTAGAATATTCACAACCTGGCATTACTCACTACCAGGTGGCAAGTTAAGCAAGCTGTGTCAAGAAGGAATAGTGGCTGAATATCAAACTTTATTCGAGGAGCTGTGTACAAGGGTACTAGGACTGCCTGAGTATTTTATTTTAGAAATGTACATCTCGGGTCTCAAAGAAGAAATTCAGATGGAGGTGATGAGAGGCAAACCATTTGACATACATGAGGCATTTGAGCTATCACTCATGTTTGAAGCCAGAAAACCAGGTTTTAAAGGGAACAACAAGCCTTTTTACACAAAACCATTCATACCCAAGACCATATCATTCACACCCAAGAATGATCATACTAGAGAAAACACAAAGGATATTGCCATACCAGCACCTGTATTTAAAAGACTATCTCCTGAGGAGAGAAAGGAGAGGACAACTAAATGGTTGTGTTTTAACTGCGATGACAAATTTATTCCCGGCCATAAGTATAAGGGAAATTTTTTTAGATTATCAGCTGACGAGTCTTGTTTTTGGGAGATGGTAGATGAAGAAGAGATGGTTGAGGAAGAGCCTGGAAATATTAGCATTAAAAATAGAGAAATCAGCTATCACGCGTTTGAAGGCCATATCAATGCTACAACCATCAGACTAGATGGCTTTATAAAAAGTCAGTGTGTTAGTATGCTGCTAGACACAGGTTCTACACACAACTTTATGCAAACAGAAGTAGCTACAATACTAAAGCTAGTATCTCATGTCATTGTTCCATTTAAAGTGTCTACTGGAAGTGGGAAACTAATTTGTGAGGCAGTTTGCAAGGAGGTAGAGATAAAAATTCAGAATACAATTGTGAAGATGGATATTTTCTTACTTCAAATGGCAGGAGCCAATGTAGTTATTGGGATTCAAGGATTAAAAACCTTGGGACCAGTCACATTTAATTTTGATGAACTTAATGTCTTTTCAGAAAAATGAAAAACAGATTATTTGGCAAGGATGTCCCTGGGTTTCTGAAGACCCTTTGTCTGTGGGACAATTAAAATGTCTTATTGCATTTACATAAGAAGCCTACTTATGTTACATGGAGAAGGTAGAGGAAAATAAAAAAGTCCCCATGCTGAATTCAAACAGCCAAGAAGTTACTAAAATAGTGCAAGAATATACTGACATTTTTTAGACTCCAACAGGACTGCCACTCCAAAGGGACAGAGATTATTTTATACACCTTGATTGTAATGCAAACCCTATCAATGTGAGACCTTATAGGTACCCACAATTTCAAAAATGAGAAATTGAAAGATTATTAGTGGCAGAAATGTTAAATCAGGAGATCATCAAACCTAGCAATAGTCCATACTCATCTCAAACATTATTAGTAAAAAAGAAGGATGGGGGTTATAGATTGTGTGTGGACTATAGGGCTTTAATTAATGCTCTAACTATCAAAGATAAGTTCCCTATTCATACTGTGGATGAACTACTAGGGGAACTTAAAGGATCTAATTTTTTTTCAAAATTAGATCTAAGATCTGGATTCCACCATATCAGAGTGCACCCACCACACACTGAAAGAACAGCATTCAGGACACACCAAGGGCATTTTGAATTCTTAGTGCTGCCATTTGGGCTCACAAATGCACCAGCAACCTTCCAATCAGTTATGAACTCAGTTTTCGAGAAATATTTAAGAAAATTTGTTATTATATTTTTTGATGACATATTAGTATTCAGCTCATCATTACAGGATCATCTCACACATTTATAGAAAGTATTTCAAACACTGAGGGAAAACAGACTACTAGCAAAGCTGTCCAAATGTTCATTTGGTAAAGAATCTATGGGTTTCTTGGGTCACATTATTAAATCTGATGGGGTACATCCTGACCCTGAAAAGATAACAGCAATGGTGAAATGGGCAATCCCAAAGAACCTTAAAATGCTAAGGGGATTCTTGGGGCTGACTGGCTACTATAGGAGGTTCGTAAAGAGCTATGCACAGATAGTTGATCCTATGACAGATTTGTTGAAGAAAGACTCTTTTAAATGGAGTGACATAGCCCAAGGTAGCTTTGAAAAATTAAAAATAGCCATGGTATCAGCTCCAGTATTGGGATACCCTGACTTTAGTCAACAGTTCATTGTTGAGACAGATGCTTGCAACAATGGGGTAGGGGCAGTATTAATTCAGAATAAGCACCCTATATCATTTTTCAGCAGGAAGATAGCGGGTAAACTCAGTTCAGCAGCAATCTACGCGAAAGAAATGTATGCTATAACACAGGCAGTAGCCAAGTGGAAACACTACCTATTGGGATCTCATTTCCTGATTAAAACTTATCATAGAAGTCTGAAAAACCTCTTAACTCAAGTAATTCAGACTCCTGAGCAGCAAATGTTTTTGATAAAATTGTTGGGATTTGACTTTAGCATACTGTACAAGCCAGGCAAGGAAAATATCGTAGCTGATGCTCTATCCAGATCGTTTGAGGAAGGAGAGAGTGAAGAAATTATATTCTCTAGTGGAGCTGAAGGGGAACCAGGATCCTTATTATCATTCTCCATTTCTATAAATTGCTTGCTAGAAGAAATTAAGAAAGAAAATGAAGAAGATCCCAAGATACAGAGTATTATTAACACCTCTATAGAGGAAGGCCAGAATTTTAATGGGTACCAGGTGAAATCAGGAATTCTTTTTTTTAAGGGCAGGTATTACATAAAACAGGATTCAGCACTTATTCCTAAGATTCTAGGAGAATTTCATGACTCATTAGCAGGAGGGCATGATGGTGTAATGAAGACTAAGAAGAGAATATGCAAGCTGTTCTATTGGCCTAAAATGGGACTGGATATATATAATTATGTCAAAGATTGTATAATATGTCAGAAGATGAAATCTTCCAACCAGAAGCCATCTGGCTTACTCATGCCTCTACCTATACCATCCACAACATGGAAAGATGTAAGCATGGATTTCATAACTGATTTACCTAAAATGGAAGGAAAAACTGTAATAATGGTGGTAGTGGATAGATTATCCAAGTATGCTCACTTCAGTACACTACTGATGAAGCACGGAATCTGCTACCAGTGGGCTCGCGAGGTTGCGAGAAGGGCCGGAGGCTTTGGAGTCCACGACGCGCGCTCTACGTCAAACACCTGCAGAAGAGGAGGGGAATCGGCGACTCTCTTGGGAGTAGGCGATTCGGGCTCCTTGGTTGCTCTAGTGTGGAGTGTGATTGGTCAAGATATTTGTGAATGGAGGACACCCCTAGGACCCCTTTTATAGGGTTTTGGAGGCGAGCCCATTCATTAGAGTGGGGCCCACCCCATTATGGTACTCTATTGAAGGGTGCCATAATGACGCGAGCCCACTCAAGTAACACCTGGGAGTCGGCGACTCAGGTATGGGAGTCACCGATTCAGAGGTGGAGTCGCCGACTCCCTTGAGGTCAGGTCCTCGGTCTACCAGACCCGAGTGCCCTGTCTGGAGTCGGCGATACACCCCTGGAATCGACGACTTAGTAGTCTCAGTCGACGATTCTCAGGTGTTGCCTTGAGTTCGTGACGTAGACACTTGCTCCGCACCGTGGAAGCCTTCCGGGGGTCCGGTATAAAGAGACGGAACCCTATTCCTTGTTGAAAGGCGTTGCTGGGAGTGACTGACGTAATCAGGCATGTCTCACCAGTACTCCCCCCTGAAGAGAGCACAAGAAACATGCGTGTATCGCCAACTACCTACAAATTTCAATGTTGTCAAAGTAGCAGAGGTGTTTCTGAGGGATATTATTAAACTCCATGGGATACCTACCTCAATTGTATCAGATAGGGATAGAATTTTCACTTCCAAATTTTGGAAGGAACTGCACAAACCAAGTGGAACTAAACTGTCCTACTCTTCAGCCTACCATCCAAAAACTGATGGCCAGACAAAGGTAGTAAATAAAACTCTGGAAATGTACCTAAGGTCATACTATCATGATGACCCCAAGCAATGGTTAGGGTTGCTGCCCTGGGCAGAATTATGGTATAATTCCGGATATCACTCATCTCTTGGAATGTCACCATTCAAGGCTGTTTATGGCAAGGAGGCCAGACAAAGGTAGTAAATAAAACTCTGGAAATGTACCTAAGGTCATACTATCATGATGACCCCAAGCAATGGTTAGGGTTGCTGCCCTGGGCAGAATTATGGTATAATTCCGGATATCACTCATCTCTTGGAATGTCACCATTCAAGGCTGTTTATGGCAAGGAGGCTGATGAATTACCTCATTACATTGAAGGGAAGTCACAAGTAGAATCAGTAGATATGATGCTATATTTGAGAGAAGAAACACTAGCAATCATGAAAAGAAATCTACTAAAAGCTCAGGCAAGGATGAAGTCCCAAGCTGATAAAAAGAGATCTGAAATGATATTTGAAGTAGGAGCATGGGTTCTGGTAAAATTGCAACCATATAGGCAAAAATCAGTGGCCAATATAATTCACAATAAATTATGTCAAAAGTACTTTGGTCCTTATGAGATTGAAAAAGTAATAAACAAGGCTGCTTACAGATTGAAACTACCTGAAGGAAGCAGAATACATAACACCTTCCACATTTCCAGATTGAAGGCTTTTTGTGGTCCAATTCCAAAAAATCTGTCCAAGGAAGATCCAATAATAGCAATCAACCCATTTCTTACCCAATTGCAATACTGGATAACAGGGTTATATGGCAAGGCAAGAAAAAGGTAAAACAAGTATTAATTCTATGGAACGGTGATGAAGCACTGAATCTGCTACCAGGGCTCGCGGTGGTGCGAGGTTGATGCCGGAGGCTTTGGAGTCCACGACGCACGCTCTACGTCAAAATACCTGCAAGTGAAACTAGGCGATTCTAATGAGACTCGCCGAGTTTCGTAGTGTAGTGCTCTGGTGTGAGAGTGAAACTTGAATCGTGCCTTTGAGTGTCCCCTTGAGACCCCTTTTATAAGGTCTCGGAGGGCGCACTCATCGGCGGAGATCGCGCCTATGGTCATATATGGTAACATTTATGACGTTGGCTGCCGCCGAGTAACGGTCGTAAGTCGCCGATTCAGGTATGGAAGTCACCTAGTTAAGGGCTAACTCGGCGAGTTTCTAGGGCCAAGACGTACAGTCTACCATACTGCCGATCTTGCCTTAACTCGGCGAGTTATCCTGTATGTCGGCGACTTGGTAGTCCAATCGGCGACTTTACGGGCTAACTCGGCGATCTGGACGAAGAACGATGTTCCGCACCGTGGGAGCTCTCCAGGGGTCCTGCCATAGCGACGGAGCCCTAGTCCTTGTTGAGAGGCGTTGATGGGTAGTGACTGGTGTAATCAGACATGTCTCACCAAACGGCGCCTTACCTGAAGACTCATCTTGGGAGTCAGTGGTGGATATCGCGAGCAGGTTCCCTTCTCTAAACCTTGAGGACAAGGTTGTTCGGAAGAGGGTGGTGATGATACGATGAACATTACATATGAACTGATATATAAGGATATTCAGGGGAAGATCAAGGCAGGGGACGCTAAATCCCTAACTGGAACTGATTTAGGGGAGGACGATGGTCTGGAGATTTTTAACTCCCACAAACCCGGTCAGACCCAAGTGAATGTGAAGAAACCGGATCGCATAAGAAAGAGGCCGAGCCATCTTTCGGATTATATTGTGGATTGAAGTTTCTGTGAATTAATCCAACAAATAGCAAGTTTAATTTTCATTTTAAATAAATTGCAGAACATACCCTAGGTTTATTTAAAAGTTGTAATAGGTTAGTAGTATAAATGTTGTAATGATTGAGGAAATCAATATCGAAAATTAACCAAATTATCCGCCTTCTCTCACATTCACAGCGCAAAACCTTCCCATCTGGCATCTCTGTCGAGTACCCTTTCATTCATCTCCATTCGCTGCCGGATCTCCTTCAACAGCAAGCCGCATTGAGCACTCTGTTGATTAGCTTAACAGCATTAATCAATCAAAGCTGAGCCTCAATATCAGGGATTTCTCCCACAGTGTGAGCCTTGGACACCTAAGATCTCTGATGATCTAAGGCATCTTCGACCCTCAGGTCAAGTTGTTTCGATTAATTGAAAGGTTTAGAACCCTATCATTTGGATCTAAGCATCAATTCAGAACTAATAAAAGAACCTAAGGAATACAAACGGATTATAGGGTCACTACAATACTTGACACTGTCTCACCCAGATATACAACTAGAAGTCAACCGATTGTCGCAATTTATGGGTAAGCCTTCAGTTTTGCATTGGGTCGTAATGAAACGGGTATTACGTTTTCTTGCAGGGACTATGACTCACGGGATTCTGCTACGACTAATGATTGGGACCGACATTACGGCTTATTGCAACGTAGATTGGGGTGGGGACAGGCAAAGCAAGACATGGTTCCTAGTATATGTTGGGAGCTAATTGGTGTGAAGTGTGATGGAGCTTCAAAAAGAAGGGCATTGTTGCAAGATCAAGCACGTCATAGCTATGACAACACAAGAGATTGAAGATATTCGGTCATCTCTTTTGGAGCTCGGTGTATAAAATAAAATCACTTCGTCAAATCATTTTCTTTAACGTGCATCTCCGGCGAACTGATCGTGGCTTCACTTGCAATTATCATCGTCCCATTCACGTTCTCGACTCCTTGATATCTCATTGATCTCTTTCACAGTCCCATCTCCTAATCCTGACTCCAGTTCGAACCCTAGATCCGTCCCATCTCACAAGAACCTGTTCCCTTCTCTAAAATCGAATCAAACTTCACATACCTAATTTTCAGTAGCCAATCTAGCAACGCACTTCCCACACCATGTTACCGGTGATCCCCTACAGATACACACCACAATGCTGCCCTGATCTTTCTTTCAACTGGTAGGTTAGCTTCTCCGATCTAGCTCCTCTCACCTTAGCTAACAACCCTCTCCCTTTATTCCTTTACCTTTTTCTTTTCATTTTCTTTTATTCTCTATCCCTCTTATTCCCATATTACCCCTTATCAGGTTTTCTGTCCTCTTAATCGGTTATTCTTTTAAACGGGTTATTACACGTATTGTCTTCCCTTGCCGTAGTATAACGGTGAACCATTGACGAGAAGAACGATTTTATGGAACATGTTGAACATCCGACTCGAAGGTTGATGAACGGTTCGAGACGACACCAGATGTTCCTTTTAGAATACATGTGTTCTTCCATCGCTACATTCCCGAACTTGGGGTTAATCTTGTACACCAAGTTTTCCCAGTGCATGAGAGATTGAGAATAATATTGTTATGACTTATCACCCTAAACTTTAAAATAATAATTCATATTTAAATTTAAAAATATTCCACCGAAGTAGATTTTACCATCAGTGTGTTCGAGAGGACCGTTGAATGATGGCTTCCGACGAACGACTTTCTGCGATTGAAAAGGGCTGATAGGTGATCTCTGTTTAGAAACAAGATTCTCAAATCTCAATGACATATTTAGTTGTTAATTAATCTTAATTATATTAAACCATAATTAACAATAAATATGAGTTACCTTTATTTTTAAATTCATTTAAAATTTATATGATATAAAATTAACTTGATACATGATTAAATAAAATGAGATCAACTTATTTATTATCATCAAAAAAATCGTTACATTGATAAAGTTAATTATTGTAACTTGTATTTATTTTTTTACCAACTAATTTGATTTAACCCTTGCTTTGTCAAATTATCTTAATTGTCAAATTATATTAAATATTTTTTAAAAGGTTAATCAACATAGTGTAAGAAAAATCATCTATCCCTGCAAGTTTCAAAGAAACCCTCTTTGGTGAAAAACGTGTAGCATTTATTTACACCTATGACCTATCCAACAAATGTCTACAACAAGATCTTGGAAATCAATGCAATCCAACAAATCTCTAGAACAAGATCTTCAGATTCAATGCTTCACCAAAATTCATTTAAGGATTTTACAAGCTCAACTACAAAAAGAGAGATTATTCCCTTTGAAGAATTTATGATGGGCAAGGAATCTCTTTTCTCCCGATGCTTGTGGAAGTTCAAGAAAATTACCTCCCTATGCCACCCATGTTTTCTATATAAGGAGTGGCTCACGTGACACTCAAAGCATCGCTTACCAATCTTTCTTGAAACTTTCTTTGGTTCAAAGCTCTTTCTCTTGCTCTTCATTCCTTTGCTCTTACTCAAGCTTTTTCTCTTCATCAAGCTTTGTGGGAGTTGTTTTCAAGGTTGTGTGCTCAAGTTCTTCACTTCTTCCTCCCCTCTCATACATGTTAAGAGTGTGTTAGAAGATCAAGTTCCACATCTTGTAAGTATTTCAAGTGTTATGAGATGTTTGTCTCAAGATCAACACTTGTAATGTTAAACGAGTTCAACCATAAAACTTGGTTTGGTTCTGTAGTGTTTTCAGAAAAACTCTTAGGTTGAATCTACCTCAAAGATTTAAAGGTTCTTAAGAGTGTTATTAATACTTTAAGGTATGAGTCTACTTGTAAAAGACTTGGTTCGTAAGTGAGGTAGCCTTAAAGTTTACAAATGTTCTTAAAAGTGTCCTTGAATACTCTCAGGTGTGAGTCTACCCGTAAAAGACCATTGATTCGTAAACGAAGTAAACTTAATGCTTAAAGATTTTCTTAAGAGTGCCTTTGAATACTCAAAGGTTTAAGTCTACTCGTAACAAACTTGGTTCGTTGTAGTCATACAATTTACAAAAGGTTTTGCCATTACATTTAGGCTAGTGATCTTTGTGTGTCATCGGAACTGGATCAACTCTTGTTTGGGTGAACCACTATAAATCTTATGTGTGTGTTTTTTTCTTTCGATTTTTAAAGATTAAATAACTTAATAAGATAAAAAGAACAAATAGATCCTTCATTCAATTTTCTGATCATATATAGATTGATGTTGACTACTTTTTTACAGATCTCTCATCTAGATATATGGTCATTGCCTGATGTTACTTTAAATTAAAATCATTATCCAATTATCTGATCATTTATATTTATATAACTTATAATATAACTTATATGCTTATAAGATAATTTAGTATTCATATACTACAGTTGACTTAAAAAGTACTGTCTCTTAAGTTAAAACCATTATCTAGTTATGGTGAGACATGCCTGATTACGTTAGTCACTCCCAGCAACGCCCTTCAACAAAGACTAGGGTTCCGTCATTTTATGCCAGACCCCCGGAGAGCTCCACGGTTGTGTGCAAGTGTCTACGTCAAGTACTCAAGTCTCAACACTGGGAATCGATGATTGGGACTACCAAGTCGTCGATTCCAGAGGTGAGCCATCGATTCCGAACCAAGTTGGCCAGTTCTGGTAGACTGCCAACCTGGCTCTTAGGGAATCGACGACTCCCATACCTGAGTCGTCGATTCTCAGGCATTACTTGACTTGGCCCGCGCCATTATGGCACCATCAATGGGGCGCCATAATGACGTGGGCCCCAGGGACATTGAATGAGAAACGCCCCAAGGACCCTATAAAAGGGGCCCTTGGGGGCTCCTCATTCTCAGATCATCTTCACTTGACACACTCTACACCAGAGCAAACTAAGGAGCCCGAGTCGCCGACTCCCACATCTAAGTCGTCGATTCCCCTCCTCTTCTGCAAGTATTTGACGTAGAGCACGCGTCGTGGACTCCAAAGCCTCTGGCCCTCCTCGCAACCCCGCGAGCCTCCTGGTAGCAGATTCCATGCTTCATCAGCTGGCGCTGTCTGTGGGACTATCGAACCACCGATATCCCGTCGTAATCGCATATTTTCTTCGCAAAGTCTGGCTCGATCTCCCCTAGGAAGATCGCTGACTTTGTTAGAAGGAATCGTCGATTCAGATCAGGAATCGCCTTTTACCATACTGGGAATCGACGATTCAGGATATTGTCTGCTAGCTAAGAGTGTTGTCCACGACTTGGTTCAAAAAGGCCATAAGTTGAATCGTCACTTCCACCTAGGGAGTTGCCGATTCCTTTAGGTTTTTTGAACAAGTGCGGTCAATGCCTTTTGCTTTGGTACTTTCACTTTCATATAGGTTGGATTTTTCATAAAAAATCACCTATCTTCATCTGAATCGTCAATTCCCACCTGAATCGACCTGAGTAGGCAATTCCCCCCTGAGTAGGCGATTCCCACACCTGAATTGTCTATTCGGTCCTTGTCTTCATTCATCGCTTTGGCTGAATAAGACTACCCACAACCCAACTCTTTGACCGAAACGAAAATCCATCGCTTTGGCTGGATTCGCATCGTCGTTTCGGAAAGAAAAAAAGTATGGGGCTTTTCGCTTCTTTTCACTTCCAGTGATTCTGTCAGTCCACCTCCGGAATTCCCATATCCGATTTTGGGATTCTGCGACCACACATCACGTGAAAAAAGTTTTCTCTACGAGTACAAAAAAGTAGAATTTCGCAATAGTGCAAGGAATCTTTTCTGGGATAGGTCTAAACAGGCATCCCAAAAAACCACCTCCGGCAGCACGATTTTCTGCAGAAAAATTGCAAAAAATTTGCGAATTTTTGTTTTCTAATTTCAAACTTTGGGGACTAGTAGTACTGCTCAAGGGGGTCACAAAACTACAAAGAAATATTATACGGAATTTTTTCTGTTTTGTGACACCCGGGGGGGCAGGTACTTACCCATAGCTTCTAACACTTCAGAAGAACTTCCACTCGTAGTCTGTTGCTTCGACCCGATATAAGCAACCATCCCATTTATGGCTTATTTTACTAAAGATCATAAAAAGAAAGCTCCCGCTACTGCTACTGAAGTAGGAGCTTCTGGTAGGAGGATTGGTTCCCGAACTGTACCAACCTCTAATGCACCACTGTCCGCACATGAGGTGCCCTCATCACTCCCACCAAATGGCGGAGGTACCACACTACCCGGACCAAATGGGGGAGTGAACCTAACTCCTACGAAGTTGATTAACTTTATGGATACCATAGAAAAAAGAGTTAGCAACCTCGAGAAAGCGAGAGGCCACAAGACCATCATCCGCGAAGGAGCGAGTGAATCTGTCTTACTATTCTCCATCTGCGGAGAAAAAGAGAAAATCTTCAGTCCCTCCTAAAGAAAGGGCTGGACCTAGTAAGAGTCGCACTGACAAAACCCTTACGACACGGTTCGTGGAAGATCTCCGTCGGAAACTGGCCGACGACCCAGTCGCCAGCAGCCCGATCGAGTTCCTAAGAGTACGTCAAAAGTGCTCCTTTTCACGAAAACCTTTTGAAAGGATCTTTTCCACCAACCTGGCAGGTACCCAGAATAGAAGCGTATGAGGGTTCGAGTGATCCAAAAGATCATGTCTACCTCTACCTTAATGTTTTGAAACCGCAGACCACCGATAACGGGCTGTTGTGTCGGGCATTCTCCGGCACTCTCAAGGGCAGCGCCTATCGGTGGTTTTCTGGTTTGCCAGCTGGTCCAGTCTCCAACTTCGCGGACCTCTCTTCAAATTTCATCACCCAACATGTGGGGATGATAAGGATTAAGCGCAGTGCTAATGCACTATTAGCGCTCCGACAGAGGGACATGTCCCTCAGGGATTAGACGATAAAGTTCACCTCTATGATGACAGAGGTGAACGACCTGATCCCAAGTCTAGCCATAGCAGAATACATAAGAGGGTTGGTACCCTTCTCTCCTTTGGCCCAGAATCTGATGCTCCATAAAGTGGAGACCCTGCCCGGCCTCTTCCAATGAGCTCAATCATACATTGAGATAGAAGAGGAGGACAACGACAAGCTGGACGGACTCGAGCCGCCCAGCCGTAAAAAACCTCGCTATGCCGAAGAAGATACATACGAGGATACAAGTTTCTAGTCTGAAACCTCGACTAGTCTTCCTCGATACAGAGAGGAGTTTCCGAACAGTAGTTATGACCATCAGAGTCATAACCCATACTCTCAGTCTAATAACAGTTATGGCCACGAAAGCCATAGCTCACACTCTCGGCCCAGTAATGGTTATGACCACCAAAGTCATAGCTTACGCTCTCAATCCTATAACAGTGATGGCGACCAAAGCCACAGTTCACATTCATAATCAAGTGCATCATGCTAGTAGTGAGGAACTATCATCTATTAGAAGGAAGATAGGATTGGTCAGAGTATCCAGGCAGGCTATGCTTCTGTCAGTGGCAACCAGCGACCAAAACACGTTGATTCTTTTGTTTGTCGCTTATATTATTCTCATATATTCTCAATAGCGATATTATTCTAAATAAATCTCTCTTTAATTCATGGAGATACTATGAAATATGTATGTCATATCATATTTAGAATAATCATCCACCACCTCAGACGGATCAATCATCCATCGCTTCGGCTAGATGGCGTCCGTCACTTCGACCTCATATATCATCCATCACTTTGGCTGAATGATACCTGTTACTCAGACCAAGCTTACGACCCACGAGTCTAAGTAATGGTCACAAAATCTAATTTACGCCCAGAATAGCTAAATAAATTGTGATTACAAGTCTAGTTTACGATTTATGAGTCTAAAGTGCGACTTAAGAATCTAAATCAGACTCTCATTTACGAATCTAGCCCCGAGATTCTAAATTTACGACTACAATCAATGATACCCTCATTTTAAATCTATTTTGTCACTATGGCCTTAATAAACAAGGATCATTTTGTCACTTTGGCCTTAATGATCCTATCCCATCTTGTCGCTATGATCTTGATGAGGATCGAGAGTCGCTCTGTCGCTATGGCCGGAGCTTGGCTAAAACACCAGAGTTCAAATCTAGAATTGTAGTCCTAAATTGTAGTCTCTTAGTATATATGCTAGTACAAGTTACAAAATAGAATAGTTAGATTTTATTTTTGTAATACTCTTTTCAAAAAAGTCAATAGAGTTGACACTTCTTCAAATAACCTACTTACGACTCTACTAAATACCCTACTCTAGGAATCTATTCTGTCGCTATGGCCTTAATAGATTTGGAATCGTTTTGTCGCTATGGCCTTAACGATCCAACCTCATCTTGTCGCTACGGCATCGATGAGGGTTAAAAGTTATTCTGTCGCTACGGTCAGAGTTGAACTACGCATTAGGGTATAAGTCTAAACTCTTAGGTTACTGAGGAGTACATACGAACCTAATCCAAAAGGGTTCTAAATACTTACACCACTTATGGTTAAAGTTTTAAATACTTTAGAAATCTATTTTGTCGCTATGACCTTAATAGATTAAGAATCGTTTTGTCGCTATGGCCTTAACGATCCAACCTCATCTTGTCGCTACGGCCTCGATGAGGGTTAGAAGTTACTCCGTTGCTACGGCCGGAGTTGAACTACAATTTAGGGTATAAGTCTAGAGTCTTAGGTTCTAAAAGGTTCTAAGTACTTACGCCACTTGTAATTAATCTCCCGATATTTTTTGTATTCCAACTTGTTATGTCAATTAGCTTTGCGACTTTTGGTTAATTGGGAAGTTTAATTTATTCGCAAGTTTAGCCGTAGGCTGAGCTACGATTACAAGTTCACAAGCTCTCCTGGCACTTCTGTCGCTTCGGTCAGAAGTCGTCACAATTTGAGAGGGAGTATCACAAGCTCTCCCAACACTTCTGTCGCTTCGGCCAGAAGTCGTCACAATTTGAGTGGGAGTATCACAAACTCTCCCGATACTTCTGTCGCTTTGGTCAGAAGTCGTCACAATTCGAAGGGGAGTATCACAAGCTCTCCCGACACTTCTGTCGCTTCGGCCAGAAGTCGTCAAAAAATTGAGCATAGTAAATCTATCGCTTCGGCTAGATTTACCAAGGATTAATTTGAGCAAAAGAGAGACATTACGGAAGGTAAAATCGTACGGTAAGTTCAATAAGTCAATAATAATATGTGTTTTGGACTGATCTAGTTGTTTTGCAGGATGTTTTCTTTTTTGCAGGTAAGATTTTAATAGTGAATCAGACTCTGATAGTGAGTCAATCTATCTTGTCGCTTTGGCCTTGATAGACTAGAGATCATTTTGTCGCTTTGGCCTTAATGATCTCAACCCATCTTGTCGCTTTGGCCTTGATGGGGTAATCGTCGTTGCAGACAAAAAGTCGCTCTTGATCAGAGTTGACTATAAACATTAGTTCTGATAGTAAACTAGATTCTAATAGTGAATCAGATTCTGATAGTAAATCAATAGATTCCGTCGCTTCGGCCAGAATCAGACTCTGATAGTGAGTCCATTCATCTTGTCGCTTTGGCCTTGATGACACAGCAAAAGTCGTCCTTGATCAGAGATGGACTATAAACACGTAGTTCCGCTGGCCTGGAACTAGATTCTGATAGTGATGGATACGCAATCATTGTGTCGCTGTGGCCGCAATGATTCAATCCCATCTGATAATGATGCGGATCGCACAATAACCTTGCTTGGGGGGGATATTGGTGGTACACGCATGTTTCTTGTGCTCTCTTCAGGGGGAGTACTGATGAGACATGTCTGATTACGTCAGTCATTCCCAACAACGCCCTTCAACAAGGACTAGGGTTCCGTCGCTTTATGCCGGACCCCCAGAGAGCTCCACGGTTGCGGGCAAGTGTCTACGTTAAGTACTCAAGTCAACACTGGGAATCGACGATTGGGACTACCAAGTCGCCGATTTCAGAGGTGAGCCATCGATTTCGGACCAAGTTGGCCAGTTCTGGTAGACTGCCAACCTGGCTCTTAGGGAATCGATGACTCCACTCTGAATCGACGACTCCCATACCTGAGTCGCCGATTCCCAGACGTTACTTGACTTGGTCCGCGTCATTATGGCACAATCAATGGGGCGCCATAATGACGTGGGCCCTAGGGACATTGAATGAGAAACGCCCCAAGGACCCTATAAAAGGGGCCCTTTGGGGGTCCTCATTCTCAGATCATCTTCACTTGACACACTCCACACCAGAGCAAACTAAGGAGCCCGAGTCGTCGACTCCCACATCTGAGTCGTCGATTCCCCTCCTCTTCTGCAGGTATTTGACGTAGAGCGCGCGTTGTGGACTCCAAAGCCTCCGACCCTCCTCGCAACTCCGCGAGCCTCCTGGTAGCAGATTCCGTGCTTCATCAAGTTATATGATCATTTATAATATATTTTAACTTATAATATAACTTGTGTGCTTATAAGATAAATTAGTGTTTATATACTACAGTTGGCTTTAAAAACACTATATGATAAGTTGACTCAGTATTCGTATACTGTAAAATAAACTTTAAAAGAACATGCAATCATTTTATAAATTCTTGTTTTTAATTTGTAATCTCAAGTATTCCGCAAATCAATTGAGATATCACGAAAATAGGCTATGACTCTCCTCCCAGCCTATGATCACGATCCTAATCTCTATAGTTGCCATCAGAGATCTCAATAGTAAAGATCTCAAGGTGATTGAGGTTTGTTATTTAATTAACAACGGTCATTTTGATTTTTAACGGTAGGTGAGCTAATTAAGGACCTTTACCTAATTCTTGATTCAAAGAATACATCGAGTAAGGATGGGTTACCATGTAGATCAAAACGGTCCATTCATATTTTTTCTTAACCTGTTTACATGATTTTTAATGAATAAAGTACAATAGAAGGGTATGTACAATACCGTAGACCAGATCTCCCTCAAGATACGAGAAGACTAGCTAGGGATGTGTTTGTGAAGGATGTAGGTGATAGAAATTGTCATACTTTATGATTTAAGATTTTTATATCAAAAATGTAATATACTTACAGATTCAAACGTATCTTGTATTGAATCCATTACAACGGAAGTACAGACTTGATCTCTGGATATTTCTTTTGTCTTTCTTTTGAGATTTCCTCTCTTTGGGATTCCTGAGACTCGTCTCTATTGGATGGCTTCTTTTGGACTAATTGATGATGTTTCTTTAATCCTCATATCTTATTTATATCAAAACAATGAGTTATTTACACATTGATCCATATATCGATACTTTAATATGAGGAGGTCCTATTTAGGCTTCAATAGGGACTTAGTCTTTCTTACACTATTTTATTTGTAATTGCTAACAATAGGTTCTTAATTTTATTTGATGGACGTGTTTATTTTTAATTTTGTGAAAGAATGGTTGTAAATTATCACTATCATATGCTTACCATCATGGCCAAAAAGAGATAGTTAACAAATTAAACTACAAAACATTACACGAGACTATGAGAGCAAACATACACGACAAGTCCAGAATGTGGTTAGATATTTTACCTTGCGCAGAGTTGTGGTATAACAGTTGCTACTACTCGTCATTAGCAATGAGCCCTTCTAAAGCGCTTTATGGCAGAGATCGATCCTCCAGATGTTCCAAGTTATATGCCCCTGTTCGTCTAAAGTAGCAGTAGTAGGTGAGAAGTGGCGTCGTCGAGCTGAAATACTGGAATTAGTAAAAATTAATTTACAGAAAGTACAATCGAATATGAAGAAAGCAGTGGTCAAAAGAAGAACACTTATTACATATGAAGAAGGAGATCTCATTCTAGTCAGACTCCATCTTTATAAGCAAGATGTAACAGTCATAATCGACCAGCAGGAGGCAGAGAAAGTACTGGGGACGGAGCTCCGATGGGCCGCAGAAGAAACAGAGCCGACCAACCTACCGGAAGTCAGCTCTGTTAGACCCACCCACGAAAGACAGTCTACCCGACGGTCGGATTACGACTACGATTAATTGTAATAACAATAATAAGTTATTCACAGTAGTTAGTAGTTAGTTGGAAGAATAACCAATTCAAACGCAACAGATTTGTGTAAATGAGTGGAAGTTAATAATATAGACATGCTAAAATTTTGTTGATTCAATTGAATTACTCTCCCCCTGGAACCTCCTTCATCTGATTCCTTCCTTCTCCGGCCCCATCAGGGAATTCTTGCTATTTCTTTTCCATCCACGAAGCTCGTTCTGAAAGCCGATCCGGGTCACGCCGATCATTGTTGTCACATTGGTGCTTTCAATCGTTGAACCCATCATTGCGAAGCTAGGATCAGTCGGATACGACGATAAACATACAAATATTTCAGGGCATGTCCCAAGCTTGAATTGGGTCTATAGCAGAGACGTCAATTAAACGTACCGGGAAATATATATTGCAGATTAATTAACTCAACTTCTTTTCTTTTCTGTGAAGTTTTCATGGAAGGGTGTACAAACGAAGCATTAAAGGGTCCTTATTGCTAAAGTTACAAACGAAGCATTAGCTAACAAGGGAGCAAAGACATGGAAATTTTTTCCACCAATAAACAGATCTAAACCAATTTTAAAAACTCCACCGCCGGGCGGGCCGGTGGTTCCAATCGTAAGAAGAACATTGACAAATGAAGAAAGAAGGGAAAAGATGGCCAAAGATCAGTGCTTTAATTGTGAAGAACAATATTTTCCTGGTCACCGATGCAAAGGAAAGTTATTCAGGTTAAACATAAAACAAGATTGCTTGACGAAGATGGTGGACGTGGACCCAGTGGCAGCAGAGTCGAAAAAGGACATAGAAATCAGCCTTCACGCGTTGTCAGAGTCATATAATCCCCGGACGATACAAATGGAGGGCGCGATTAAAGACCAACAGCTGACTGTACTAATTGATAGTGGGAGTACCCAAAAATTCGTGCAAAAATCAGTCGCGCACAATTTCCATGTCTTTGCTCCCTTGTTAGCTAATGCTTCGTTTGTAACTTTAGTAGTAAGAACGGACTACAAGAAACTCACATTGGAGTTTGAGTGCGGAGAGGCTCTAGTTAAATTATAGGGTGACTTGCAAATTGCCGATTCAATGATTACCAATCGCGCTCTTTGACGGATGATGACTCGGAAGAAAGTGGCTTATTTTTGCCATTTAGTCTGTGAACCACCAGAACTGCCTTTCACTGAATTAACAGGGATCACAAATGGTGATACAGTATCCTGAACTCGGTCACAACGCACCAGCAACCAAAGGTTCGGATCGCCTGAAATGAGTTGAGACACCTATTCCAAGTTTGGGAAGGTCCCAAGTCAACTCCTGGGAAGATCGACTTTCCAAGAGGTCGATTTCTTAGAACTCGACTTCCTCAGAAAGTCAAGCTCGGGAAAAGTCGGACCTTGAGAAAGTCGATTCCAGAAAAATCGACCTGGGACCAAATATGGTCAGTTAGGCGGTTACTGCTTAAATGACTGGATTACCCCGATAAAAAGTCTTATAAATACGAGGTACCTCTCACTCATTTGGGCAAGTCATTAGGAGTGGAGAAGTCTCAGTGAAGCAGGGCTCTGAGCAACTGAGTCCCGGCCTGATTTCCCCGTGGAGTTCCCCGCCTGGCGCTTGTTCGAAGCGTCGTCGAGCACTGGTCAAGTTCCACCCTCATCAACAGAGGTACTGAATTACCGTTCAGAAATAATGATCATAGGATCACACTAATCACCGGAGCAGAACCGGTTAATGTAAATTTGTACCGCTACCCACACTTCCCGAAGAATGAGATAGAACGGCTGATGCGAGAGATGCTCCAGCAAGGTCTGATCCGACGGAGTATCAATCCTTTTTCTTCACCGGTTTTGCTCGTGAGAAAAAAGATGGCACCTGGCGCTTCTGCATCGACTATCGGGCACTGAATGCGGTAACAATCAGAGATCGATTTCCCATCCCTACAATGGATGAGTTAATCGACGAACTGCACGGAGCTCAAGTCTTCTCCAAGCTCGACCTCCGCGCTGGTTACCATCAAATTCGTGTCAGGAAGGACGATATTCCGTTAACCGCATTCAGAACCCATCACGGCCATTGCGAATTCACAGTAATGTCGTTTGGGTTAACTAATGTACCGACAACCTTCCAGGCGACGATGAATAACTTGTTCACAGAGCATCTCCGGAAATACGTCGTTATTTTCTTTGACGATATCCTCGTCTATAGCTGGACTGTGAAAGATCACTTGAGACATCTGGAAATAGTACTGGAGATTCTGAGCTCTAATTCTCTGTTTGTACGAAAAACAAAGTGCTTCTTTTCCTTGGCGGAGCTGGCTTACCTGGGTCATATTATATCAACCCAGGGCATTCGACCGAATCCTGACAAGGTCTCAGCCGTAGAATATTGGCCGACGCCATCCATCATCAAACAAGTACGAGCATTCCTAAGTTTAACAGGATACTACCGATGCTTCATAAGCCGGTACACACAAGTAGCAGCTCCAATCACGAACCTTTTGCGGAAAAATAATTTTCAGTGGGACTCCGCGGCAAATGAAGCTTTCCAGAAATTAAAGCAGACATTAATCTCGGCTCCAGTATTGACATATCCGAATTTCAACTTACCGTTTGTGGTGGAGACCGACGCCTGCGACGTAGGCATCGGAGTAGTGCTACTATAGGAAGAACACCCTATCGCGTTCTTCAGCAAAAAGCTAATCAGCACTTCGGCAACGGGCCTCGACATACGCCAAAGAATTATGGGTGATTACTAAATCCGTAAGAAAATGGAGGTACTACTAGCTCGAAGGAACCTTCACGATCAGAACGGACCATCATTCATTAAAGAACCTACTGAACCAGACCATACAGACGCCTGAGCAGCAGTTCTTCTTAACCAAGCTATTGGGGTATTCATTTGACATCGTTTATAGAAGAAGGAAGGACAATGTCGCGGCAGATGCATTATCACGATTGTCGGCAGAGGAGCTAGAGCCGGTAGGAACCCAATTGGCATTATTAGCTTCGGAACCAATAGCCGATTGGGTACGGAAGTTGCGAGAGGAAACGAGATAGATAACTAGATATTATTGAAGAAAAATCAAGTAAACAAACAAGAGGTGAGGAAAGAATTTTTGATACGAGGAGGCTTGTTGATGTTTTGAGACTGATACTGTCTAGGTCCCACGTCAGAATTGATAACAGAGATACTGGAAGAACTACATGGATCGAAACAAGGAGGACACTCGGGTTACTTTCGAAAACTCTACAGAATCTGACAACGATTTTATTGGGTAGGGATGAGGAAACAAATCAAGGTCCCCGCGATAAGCCATTAGGCCTTCTCCACCCCCTTAACATTCTGATGGCCGTCTGGGAAGAAGTCAGCGTCGACTTCATCATCGGACTTCCGCCGGTATACGGACATTCTGTAATCTTAGTAGTAGTGGACCGCCTGTCAAAGTACTATCATCTCGGCAGTCTACCAGAGACATACTCGGCAAAGCTAATTTCTTCACGGAAAACATCTTGCGGTTACACGGAATCCCGACAAAGCTAGTATCTGACCGAGATCGGGTATTTTTGAGTAAGTTTTGGCAGGAGTTACTCCGACAAAGCGGAACGACGATAAACATGTCATCGGCCTACCATCCGCAGACGGACGATCAAACTGAAATTGTCAATAAAACCACAGAAGGATATTTGAGGGCAACAGTACAAGGCAACTCACGCAACTGGAAGGAACTATTGTCGTGGGCCGAGATGTGGTATAACACAACATTCCATCACAGTCTGGGCACCATGCCATTCAAAATTATTTACGGCCGACCACCACCAAGCATACCACCATATCAGGCAGGAGATTCCAAGGTTGAATCGATGGATCAGGAACTACGGCGACGACAGCAGATATTAAAAGACTTACAAATTAAATTGACAAGCACACATGAGCGAATGAAGAAATACAAAGACAGAAACAGGAAGAACTGGGACTCCTAGGTAGGCGGTCTAGTTTGGCTCAGACTGAAGCCATACAGACAGAATTCAGTGGAGAACAGGAGCTATATTAAGCTAAGCAAAAGGTATTATGGACCTTATAAAATCGTGAAAAAGATCAATCCAGTCGCTTACAGGTTGGAGTTACCGGCAACAAGTAGTATCTTTCAAGTCTTCCACATATTGTTGTTAAAGCCATTCGTCGGGAAATTGGAGGAAAGACAACAGCTGGCTCTACCCCCGAAGGCATGGGACATACACCCAATTGTGGTTCCAGCCAACATTGTGGGTTATCGAATCAGTTCAAAGAAGGACAAGAAGACAGAACATGTTTTAATAGGATGGGAGGGACTACCTTCATAGGAACGAACGTGGGATGATTTAAATTGGGTCGCACATTTAAATCCAAGCCACAACCTTGAGGACAAGGTTCGTCATGCAGGAGAAGGTGATGTTGTTGGATCGAGATCCGAGGCTATAAGGGGGGATAATAGCCTCTTTTCGATTAATGCAAGTTAATAGCGGAATTACCTGCACACACTTAAGTACACAAATGGTTGTATAATAATAATAGTATAATATTGTTAGCAATATAATACTATTATATAATTTTAAAGAATATAATATTATATCTTATAATATTATATATTGGACTTGCCTTTTGCTCTTTAAGTTTACTACAGTATATGAATACGTAGTCAACTTTTCAGATGGTGTTTTATAAACAACTATAGTATATGAATACTAAGTTATATTATAAACACAAGTTATATTATAGCAAGTAAATGACCAAATAACTGGATATATTGATAAACAAGTAGATGACCAGATAACTGGATATATATATGATAAGTAAATGCTTGAACAAATATGAATAAAACAATGAATATAACCTCAGATGGTTGACCAGATAATTAACTGGATGAGGGATCTGCGTAAAGTAGTCAACCTCTGTATTTGACCAGATAACTGGAAGAGGGATCTTTTTAATTAAGTGTTGTTTTTAGATAAAAGATAAAACTATAATTAACAGAGAACAACACAAGAGATTTATACTGGTTCACCCAAACAAGGGCTAGTCCAGTCCCGACCAACTGAGGGAATTCACTCACCTAAAGGTAATGGCAAAACCTTTCTAAGCTTTAAGGCTACTTCGCTTAGGAACCAGTCTTTTACGGGTAGACTCACACCTTAGAGTATCAAGGGCACTCTTAAGAACCTCTAACTTTTACGGGTAAGTTAGTACCTTAGAGTATCAAGGAACTCTTAAAAACCTTTCTAAGCTTTAAGGCTACTTCGCTTAGGAACCAGTCTTTTAAGAATAGACTCACACCTTAGAGTATCAAGGGCACTCTTAAGAACCTCTAACTTTTACGGGTAAGTTAGTACCTTAGAGTATCAAGGAACTCTTAAAAACCTCTGAAATCTTTAAAGGTAGACTCAACCTAAGAGTTTTCCCGGAAACTCTATAAAACCTAACTAGAGCTTTAT
>LFYR01001380.1:67550-78339 GCA_001185155.1 Zostera marina
AAAACCTTCTCTAACACTTTGGTACTATTGAGACAACCCTCTCAACCAAAGTGGACACACACAAGAAGTGATTAGAGGAGTGGAATATTAAAGCAAACAACACTTCTTACTTGTAAAGATGAACAAGAAGATTAGAAGAAGAAGTTGGAGAGCTTTTGAAGCTTTGGAAAGCTAAGACACTTGAGCACTTGAAAGCTTGGAAGCTTGGAGGCAAAAACGTGTGGGCAAGTGTGGAGTGAAAGCTCTTGAGTTTGCTTGTAGTGTGGTGAGTGAAAATGAGGGGATTACCCTTCTATTTATAGCATTGGCCACTCAATGTCCACCCTTGGATCTTCAATGGATGGCTCCTTGATTTCTCACATAAATCCAAGCTTTGTCTTTGATCTTATCTTGAATAGTGTTTTTCTTAGATAGAGTTTGTTGGAGAATCTTATCTTTGTATAAATTCAAACTTGAATAGTGTTTTGTCCCCTTGGAATATTATACCTTGAATAGAGTGTCAAAAGATAATAATAATAATATTCAAGGTAAAAATGCAATTATTCCAAATAATAATATTCAAGGTGACAATGCAATTATTCCAAATAATAATATTCAAGGTGAAAATGCAATTCTCCCAATTTGACTTTTAACTTTGACTTAAACTCTTAACTCAAATGATTAATTAATTAACTGGAGTTAGGTTTAATATCGATTGACTTATTTAACCCCTATTGATTAATAGTGTAATTAGGGTTTAAATTGACATGATTAAAATATAATCCTATGTCGACAATTTTGATTCTACAGATGTAACAGTCATAATCGACCAGCAGGAGGCAGAGAGAGTGCTGGGGACGGAGCTCCGATGGGCCGTAGAAGAAATAGAGCCGACCAACCTACCGGAAGTCAGTGCTGTTAGACCCACCCGCGAAAGACAGTCTGACCCTAAAAAAGCTACTACCGGCGGTGGAAGATGAAGTGGACAAGAGTGAAGACGTAGAACGGACGGCTGCCGCGGTGGAAGAAACAAGTACGGAGAAGTATTTGGCTTCTAACCCTAGCACGGTGGAAGAGGCCGGATCTGTTGGGCACAACCTTAGCTTTTATTTGATAACAATATTGTGGTTATTAAACCCAGAGTACCAAGAGATAAAAGATACAGTATTCCTACTTGAACCTGAACAAAAGTCCAGGGCCGGATGGTTTCAATGCTAAGTTCTTTCAGAAATCATGGGAAGTCATAGCCAGATCTTGTGCATGTCATTCAATCCATCTTTGCGGGGGAAAACCTTCTATTGGAGGTCAACCACACCTTCGTGACGTTGATACCAAAGAAGGCAAATGCATCAGATCTGACGGATTTCAGACCGATATCATGTATCAACACTACCTACAAGGTGTTATCGAAAATCATCACAACAAGATTGTTGTCGGTAGTACAGAGAATAATTGCCCCGAACCAGACTGCCTTTTTGAAAAGGCTTCTGATAGAGGATAATTATGCTTTAGCGACCGAGATGATAACTGGGTTTGGACAGGCCGCCTCGGCAGCCCAAGCATGCATCAACGTTGACATTTCAAAGGCCTATGATACAGTGGCTTAGAGGGCACTGAGGGGTACACAAAAGGACTTTGAATTCAATGAGGAGTGGGCTAAACTAGTAATGAAAATGGTAAAGTCGGCATCTTTTTCAGTTTTAGTTGATAGAGCCTCCACGAGTCTTTCGTTGTGGTAGAAGGCTGAGACAAGAAGATCCACTATCCCCCTATCTATTCACTCTACGTAAGTGGAGTCAATTATTATTTCTCTACCTCAGAAGTCCAGTGACTTCAATCCCTGTTTTAGTGTATAGATACTCAAATATTCAATCAATGTATTTTTTATTACAATTTGATTCCTCGATTAGTTAGAAAACAATTATTGCAAAATAATCCTTTAATATTTAAAATATTAAACCTTTTCGATTATAAATCCTTCAAATTTTACAAAGAAATTGTATCAAACTATTTGATTCCGAAAATAACGGTATCCGAATAAGCTAAACAAATTTTAAAATAATTTCAAATTCAAATTACCAGTATCCATAACCAGGTTTAGAGAAATAACAGGCAAAACATGAATATAATTGGAGAACTAATATAAAAGATGAAAATTATTACAAATCAAGAATGAAAAAAATATAGCTGCAAGAACGATGCTATTAATAGACAAAATCAATCAATCAACAATCAAAAAGAATGTTCCAAGATTAAAAATAACATCCAGAATATCTTCTACTCTTCAAGCATTCATGAACCACAATATCAAGTCATTACAGGTTACAATGTTGTTTTTTAACTAAATCAGGTTATCTATCCCATAAGCATTTTGTTATACGATCACTAGCGTATAATGGCATCATTCATCAAAAGAAATGGATGCTTGACGCAATGGTTTCCATATGATAACAAATTTTACAGAACAAAATTTTATGATTGTTTTTGAAATTAGGGATAAAGAAGGTATCCTAATAAACCCGAACAACGGTAAACACATACCATAATATTGAGAAAGAGCCAGATGCACCGTTCCATCACGAATGAAAACGTTTCATGCGAGCCACTAAAACTATCCATATTCCATAAGAGTTCCAAGGAAACATGCTCAGTTGGCACGACCTCTGATAACAGTAAGATCCATCTCAGTTGGATCAGTTGCCTGTAATTCCACTTGAATGCCATCAAGCTCTCTCTTGAAACGGTCTTTTGAACTAGCATAGAGCATCTTGCTTCTAATTCTAGCAGTATCAGGAGACCTTTCGAACAACAACAACAAAAACAAGCAGTTACTCAAAAAACAAGTAAAATCAATAGTAACATGACAAAAGAGGTAGTTTTACCGTTTAGATATTTACCAGGCAATAAAGATGATCTTGCTCTTCTGGCAATTCTCCTCAGTTACAAAATCAAAATCAAAGACAGCATATCGACACTCATCAGGAGGAAGGTTGCCAGCAAATTCCTCATAGCTAAGCATAGGCTCCCCGACCTTCTCCACAATAATCTGCTTCAACTTCTCTTCAATCTTGAAAATTATAAAGCGATGTACCCTCTTGGCCTTCAATTCCAGGAACTTTAGCTTGCACTCATCATTCACAGCCATTCCGGACGCTGCATTGGCCTATTGACGTTCACAAGTTGAACAACAAATAGCAACAGATCAATGAAATAAATCACAACACCCATCAAGTTATATACTAAGATTTTAAATAGTGTAAGAATGAAAAAGAAGTAATGATTGATTGATACAAACTAACAAAAGGAAACAAAGCCTAAATAAAATATCCTCAACAACAGGAACATGTTGCAAACTTTAGTATGTGTGGTTCACCGCAAAAATTCTAAAGAAGAGAACAGAGTAGAAAGCTATGGATTATGTAATGTATGAATTAGCAAAGACCTGCGTTTTACAGGAAAACAATAAAAATGCAAATAAACAGGAATTAACGTCTCAATCGATCTACAAAAAAACCCAATAATATAACATTGATATGTGGTATAGAAATCTGCTAATTCACCACAAAATTCCGAAGAAGAAAAAAAGACAAAAAACTATTGGTTCTGTTATGTATGAATTGGCTAAGACTTGCGTTTTACAGGAATACATTTAATACAAATAAACAGGAATTAACGTCTCAATCGATCTGCAAAAAAATATCCAATAATATAGCATTGATCAGTGGTATAGAAATCTGCTAATTCACCCTAAAATTCCGAACAAGAGAAGAGGGACAGAGAACATTTGGTTATGTTACGTATGAATTAGCTAAGACCTGCGTTTTACAAGAAAACAATTATTAAAAATAAATAAAAATTAATAGTGAATAATCAATCAGCAAAATATAACCATTCAACAAGATAACAATAGTAATAATAACAAAAGAAAGAAAAAAATAGAAGATCGATGATCAACATACAAACTAGTAAAAAAAATCCTGATCCACTAAAATAAAATGAAAAAACACAATTCCGATGAAAACATAACCGTCCAACAGATCCATGGAATCCACTAAAAATAGCAAAAGGTGAAACAGATCAAGCACCAACAAAACTTTCCCAAAAACCATACTCTATTCACTGACCCTACCAACCAGATTTCAAATCAGAAACCTGGAAACACTGAAATAAACTATATAAAATCCAAACATAGATCGATTTGCGACGATAAGAAAGTGAAAAGAAGCATGTACCATTGCTTCTGATTAAACTGATCCGCAATCACCGATTTCCTCCGACTTCTGTCTCGTTTTCGACAGATTTCTAGGGCTTTTAGAGAGAAGTAAGAAGAAACGATGGAGGAAGACGAACAATCACACCAGAAATAGACATCACGGAAGATTCCGTCACCGATTTTAACATGCACGAAGATGACCAATCCAATCAAATCTCGACACGTCATTATAGGAATATTTTTTTATCTCTCAGTGGTGTTTGTATCGAATACTCGATTCGCGCCATTTTTAATCAATAAACTAATACCGCGGAACTACAGACCGTTAGATGAAGAATCACTTAATGCTATTTTTAACCTTTAGCTCTCTGTGCTTTGACAGGTGGCGGTATTCCATCATCGTTGGATTTGTATCAGTTCTAAATCAACGGTGGAGATATTTAGATTCGTATTTTTAAAAAAATGTGTAGATTTAATTTAAAGAATTAGATGAAAAAGAGGACATCGAGATTAAAATGGAATAAAAATATAAAATCTATATATAATTATTGGCATTAAAATGAAGAACTACGTCTGAAGATGAGTACGTGCATGGATAAATCTGAATGCATTAATGCAGTGTTCTTACTTTCTTTTTCTTCGGATTGCATTTGCATTTTAGGGTTTACAGATTCATGGAGCATGTATATATTTACCTGTTTGATCCATCTAGCTTCTTCGAACTCGTTGAGAGTGGTGGTCGGGGTACAGGCAGCTACTTATTTCCAATGCAGCATCATCAAGATTCTCAATTGGTAACACAAAATACCTTTGTGAATCTTGAAGATGCCGCATAGGAAAACTGTAGCTAGCTTTAAGAGCGCTTATGAAGGGAGCTAGATGGAATCATGGAGAGGAGAAGGAGGTAGTATGTGGGTATAAATAGTATTAGGGTTTTCAGTTTTGAAACCCAGCAGCTGATGGTTTAGGTTAGATATCTCTTTCTTTAGTTATTCAAAACCCTACAGATCTTTAACTCCTGCTCACATGGCTGCAGTGGCGCAGTAGAGAGAGAGAGAGGAGGTTGAGATAGACAGGTAGTTGATGGAAGTTAAGGGATTGGGTTACTAGGTATGGAGATAATGGAGGTAGCAGCCATGGCTGATGGATGGGGGATGTGTGGTTGGTTATTCACAGATATTCATTGCAGAAAAACGAATATAGGAAGGTGGAAGTGACAGTGCTCAGATTTAGATTTCAGAAGAATATGACCTGCACTACGTACTGGTCTAGTAGGGCTACGGTACTAGACTAGTAGCTCCTGCGAGTTAGCATTTACTCCCGTCAACAGAGATCGAAAACGACAGGGTAAAGAAGAAGTTAATCCTAATTCCATTAGTAATTACCAAACCCTAATGGAGGGAGTAGTGGATGAATGGTGATGCTAAGATTAAGATTCGATCTATCAAATGATATGATCGATGTGTCCTTTCCTGGGTTTGTCAAATCCAAACTTTTTATCAAATCATCGTTATTCTGAATTATCAACCTTTACCTAGCTGTGATCTGTCTGTCTTTCTATCTATCTTGCAATGTATTCATGTCAGAAAACAAAAGGATTTTAATTTCCACTGGGTACACCATTGAATCATCTGCAATCCTACTGTAGCCCTAGCTAGCAAGCTATTTCGATTTTTCTCTCTTTATTTCAGAGATGATGCACTTTCAGCTCAGTTGCACCCATGAAATATGATGGTAGTTAAAGGAACTAGATGGTGCCGTGTGTGTTTTTGCAGAGATCGATTCTGTAGAGTTCAATTAATGAGAATATTATTATTTCGATACTCAGATTTGGGGAAGAAATTATTCAGATTTCAGTAAACTAATTAATAAACAACAAGAAACGCATATATACTACTTTCGATTCCAGGTTTCTAAGCATTTAATCTCCTTCGTCAATTCCAGGTTTCACAATAACTTTCTTGGTCGATTTCAGGTTTCATGATTAGGTTTTACAGCAACAAGCTAGCTCCTCCCTCCATCGGGACTACGTACCCACTCCGACCATTATATACAGTTGTCTACTCGAGATTAGGGAACGCTTGCACTATATATATTGCTTCATACTGAATTCAGTGAATTGGTAACAAATAATTTAGCATTTGATTTTTCGGAAAGGTTCATTAATTTTATGGTAGACGATGATGGTCGGGAGTCTGCCGACGAACAAACACGACATGCTAAGGAATATTGTTCGGACCCAAACCCTAATCTTATCCCAAATCAGATCCCAATCAGGGATGTTTTCAAAATGTGCATTTGCCTTATTTCTGTACAGTCTTAAACTAAATAAAAATCACTCTCCAAGAGGAGCATGCTACCATTAATCTACAAACGTTATTACTACAATTCAAATCTCTCACAATGTAGGTAATAATTAATGAAGAACACAGATCGATCCTTCAGAGATAAATGGTATGTTATGCGCCAACTGACATTCTACTCGCTACTAACGCCAAATGTAGTATACACATCCAAAGCTGCACTAAATGCGAGTGATGATGATCTAGACAAAACAACACTGGAAATAAGTCGACTGGTGGCGGCACTCCAACAACAATCGACCATTGCAAAACTAATAAACTTTACCTTGTGATTGTCAATTGGAGCAGAGAGTTAGAGTTCTAGATGAAAAAATTGGAATATGTAAACAATGATTTTGAGCGAGAGCACTAGTTCGAACAGGTTGCTGGCCCTAATTCGAATAAACTGTTGTTTAATGGTTTGGTCAAATGCTAGTCGTAGTGAAAAGATTTAGGGCTTAAAAGGAGAGAGATGGGAGAGATTCCGACAAGCATTCTCTCCGGAATTCTGGTGACAGACAACAAGTATTGATGGTAACCAAAAGTCTGTGATACTATATATGTCTTTTTTTTTGTAGTATAACTATAAATAAATCAATATTATTTTTCATAGTTAAATCTTAATTATCTTCCAAAACTAGCATGATTGGGGAGAGCATTAGTTCAGTTTAATTAATTACATATATCGGGCAAAAATTGTGATTGATTTTCATGTTGATGGAACAACAAATGACAAAGAAGAAAAATTAATAATGTTGCATCGGATTCGGGAACCTGAATTATTAATTCCACAGAAGAAGAAGAAACCAAATCCCAACCGGAGAGATGGTCAGTGGTTAATGAATAATAAAAACTCTAAATAAATAATCAATAACTGATTCTTTAGGCCAGTAAACTTAAAAACTTCTATAAAATCGTGCATCCATTTCATTCGATTTTTATCCTGAGATGTACTATTTTTTTTAAATGTGAGACCAATATTCTATGGGCATTTTTCTATTCATTGAAGATACGTTTCCGTGAAGTTTCTTCTCTTTAAATAACTAGAACCTTATTTTTAATGCTTCTAATTTTCGTCGTCGTCGTCATTAATTGATAATAAACAACATATATCGACAGAATCTAGTTTTAAACCATATAATATAATACTTTAATTTAAAGTTTAACGTTAAAGTTGTTATTAATTTTAAATTTTATAAATCATATGGGTTTTTTATAAATGTTATTGGAATCCGAATATTATTCGATTTCGGTTAAAATAATCAAATCAAACGGATAATAAAATTCGAATTCGGATGGTAAACGAACAGAATTCTAATATCCGGATATTAAACGAATTCAAATTCAAATATAATGGTGATCGTATAGTAAACGATATGTAAACAATATATATAGATACTAGACAATCTTACAATGATCCCCCCAAACACTTCACCCCTAGGGGTATTTATATAGTTTCCTACCGGATTCTGGACTGTGTTCTCGGGTGGACAAGACTCGAAGAACCCGACAGTCTTGGAACCCGACCCTTGGGGAAGTAACCGCCCGGACCGGAAGATCCGCCCGCTTGACCCGGTCGGGCTAATATCCGTGTGGCAATCTGGATTTGCACCTTTTATTCACTTTACGGGACCTTACTTATGGGCTCTTGTGTGGACCTGGGCTGATGGACCAGGGGTACCATCAAATGGTATTTGGTTCGAATTCGGTTAGTTTACGTACAGGGCCTACCAGGGGACAGGCATCCACTTATAGCTTTCGATGCTTCGGAAGAACTTCCATTCACTATCCGTCACTTCGTCCTGGTAGAAATACCCATCCCATCTATGACTCCCGTTACTAAGAGTCAGAAGGTTGCTGCCACTTCTACTAAGGCAATAACTGCTAGCAAGAGTGTTGGTTCCAGTACTGTACCAGCCTCCAATGCACCACTGTCAGCACAAGATGCTTAGGTGCAGTCATCACTCCTGCCAAATAGCGAAGTGACCACACCACTCATGCCGAATGGGGGAGTGGACCCAACTCTTATGTTGGAGTTCGGGAAACAAATAAATAATCTGAAGGCTTCAAGGAGCCGGATCACCATACGAGGTATGACAAGCGAGTCTAACTCACACCATTCCCCATCTTTGGGGAAGACTAAGTTAAGTTCATATCGTCGATCCGAATCAAGGATAGTCAAGGAGCTAATTAAGAAATTTAGCTCAAGAATAAAAATGGAAAGAATCCTGCAAACTCAGGACAATCCAAGTCCGACTAGCATCACTCTCTTACGGAAGACGATTCTAGAAGAACACGGAGAAACAAGCATCTCAGTTCTCACCATAATCTACGATACATCATTCGGATGCCCTCCGGCCAGTTCCAGGATTCGTGTGGATCACGATGTCACTCGTAGAAAGGGTAACCAAGGAAGTGCTTCGTAAACTCGCAAACAAGCACGGCATAAGCAACTCACATGAATTTCTGAGGGAAAAAAGGCATCCTTTCACAGGGACCCCTCCTGGGAAAACCCTTCCCGCGATCTTAGCAAGGTCTGAAGATAGACTCGTATGTGTAGAATCAAAATTGTCAACATAGCTAAGATTATATTTTAATCATGTTAATTTAAACCATAATTACAATCTTAACCAATAGTGTAAAATTAGTCAATATTAGACCTAACTCCAATTAATAAATAAATCAATTGAGTGAAAGGTCTAATTCAAAGTTAAAATTGAAATTGGAATAATTGTATCTTTTACCTTAAATATTATTATCTTTAACACTTTATTCAAGGTATAATATTCCAATGGGATAAAACACTATTCACGTTGAAGTTTTCCAAGGAAATAAAACATTGAGAGCTTTTCAAGAAAACAAATATTGAAACTTCTCAAGAGGACAAAACACTATTTCATGAATAGTATTTTATCTCATTATTCCAAGAAGAAAGTTTATCAAGACAAAACTTGGACTTATGTGAAAAATCAAGGAGCCATCCATTGAGGATCCAAGGGTGAACATCAAGTGGCCAAGGCTATAAATAGAAGAATATTCCCCTCATAATCGACTACCACACTCCAAGCATTTCAAAAGAACTTTCACTCTACATTTTGAGTTCTCCATACGTGTTCTTGCTTCCAAGCTTCCAAAAGTTCTCAAGTGTTCTAGCTTTCCAAAGTTTCAAAGCTCTCTAAACTTCTTCTTCTATTCCTCTGGTTCATCTTTGCAAGTAAAAAGTTTTGTATGTTTAATATTTTACTTCTCTAATCATCTCTTATGTGTGTCCACTTTGGTTGAGAGATTTGTCTCAAGATCATCAAAGTGTGAGAAAAGGTTTTTGAGCTCAACCAAAAAGCTCTAAGTTTGGTTTTATAAAGTTTCCAGAAAAACTCTTAGGTTGAATCTACTTTGAAAGATTCTAAGGTTTTTAAGAGTTTTCATAATATTTTAAGGTGTGAGTCTACCCGTAAAAGACTGGTTCTTAAGCGAAGTTAGCCTTAAAGTTTAGAGAGGTTTTTAAGAGTTTCCTTAATACTCTAAGGTATGAGTCTACCCGTAAAAAACTGGTTTCTAAGCGAAGTTAGACTGAAAGCTTAAAGAGGTTTTTAAGAGTTTCTTTGATACTCTAAGGCTAGTGAACTTTGATAGTTGTTGGGACTGGATTGGCCCTTATTTGGGTGAACCAGTATAAATCTTTCTGTGTTGTTCTTTGTTAACTTTAGTTTCAATTAAAAACAACTAAATAACATTCAACTAAAACGACGCGGGCTTCATACGCCTGGTCCGGTACCCAGAATGGTTGTTCAACGTTGTAATGGTTAGAAAGGCTGACGTCGGACGACGCATGTGTGTTGACTTCACAAACCTCAACAAAGCATGCCCTAAGGACAACTACCCCTTGTCGTCGGTCGATAGACTAGTAGACCAGAGCTCGTGTTGCGAGATGCTCAGCTTCATGGACGCGCACTCGGGGTACAACCAGGTCCCCATGGTGATGAAGCACGGAATCTGCTACCAGTGGGCTCGCGGGGTGGCGAGATGAGCCGGAGGCTGTGGAGTCCACGACGCGCGCTCTACGTCAAACACCTGCAGAAGAGGAGGGGAATCGGCGACTCACGTGGGAGTAGGCGATTCGGGCTCCTTGGTTGCTCTAGTGTGGAGTGTGAGTCAAGAAGATGAGTTGAGGGTAGAGGTCCCCCAAGGACCCCTTTTATAGGGTCTTGGGGGGCGTTTCCCCATTCATTCGAGTGGGGCCCACGCCATTAAGGTA
>LFYR01001383.1:0-15020 GCA_001185155.1 Zostera marina
GACTTGTTCCTTATCCCTTTGTGCGATAAGGACTGCACTTACGGCCTCTTCTGAGGCCGCTATGTACAAGTACAGATCTACCCCATCCCTGGGTGAGGTCAACATTGGAAGCGAGGATATGTGTGCTTTTAACTTGGTAAAAGCCTCCTCGCATTCCGTTGTCCAAGTGATACTACCCTTAGCCGCAGTTTTTAGTAGTTGGAAGAACGGTTTGCACTTGTCAGCAGTTTGCGATATGAAACGACTGAGTGCATTGATTCGACCGTTCAACCTTTGTACTTCCCTAATTGTGCAGGGGGCTTCCATATCGAGTATCGCTTGGATTTTGTCGGGATTTGGTTTAATCCCGTGCTGACCTACGTAGAAACCAAGGAACTTACCTTCCTTGATTCCGAAGGAACACTTACCTGGATTTAGCTTCATTCCGTATTGCTTTAATGTCCTAAGGGTTTCTCTTAGATCCTCGGGGTGTTTTTCGACGCTTGTTGATTTGACCAAGATGTCATCAACGTAAGCGGAAACGTTACGCCCGATCTGGTCCACGAAAACCTTGTTCATCAAGCGTTGGAATGTAGCTCCAGCATTCCTTAAACCGAATGGCATTACTCTATAACAGAATGTCCCTGAGTCCGTGATGAAGGATGTTTTCTCTTCATCAGGCTTATGCATCAGGATTTGGTTATATCCTGAGTGGGCATCCATCATGGAGAGGAGTTCGTTACCAGACGCTCCGTCGACTAACTCGTCGATGGATGGGAGCGGGTAACTATCCTTGGGGCATGCCTTATTGAGATCTGTGAAATCAATGCACATGCGCCATTTGCCATTGGGTTTCTTGACGAGAACGGGGTTGGCCAACCAAGTTGGATATCGAACCTCTCGAATGTGCCCGGCATTCAGAAGTTTCGATATCTCTTCATTGGCAGCTTCTCGCCTGTCAGAAGTGAGCACTCGGCGCTTTTGGCGACGAGCTGGGATAGATGGGTCGACATTGAGTTTGTGCGTCACAATTTGACGCGCAATCTGTGTCGGGGCCTCACCCTCCCAAACGAACCTGTCCTGGTGCTCCTCCAGGACAGTCACAAGCTTGGCCCTTAGGTCGGGTTCTAGCCCTTTCCCTAATGCCACATGCCCCCCTTTCAGCTGGTATACTTCAGTCTCATCCACGGGTTGTAATTTTTCCCTTTCCCCGTTGTCAGGTGGGGCGTGAACGAGCATATTGTTTAGTTTTACCAGCTGAGTTGAATTCTTATACCCTTGTCTGGAATCTTTTTGCGATCCTTTGACAGTTGCAATGATCCCGTTGATTGGGTATCGTATGCACTGGTGATAAGAAGACGGGACAGCTTTGATCCCGTGGATGAAGGGTCGTCCAAATATGCCGTAGAAAGTGGATTCTACCTCAACCACTATAAAACGACATGTTCGACTAACCCTTCCCTTTCGGGATCCGATGGAGACCTTCAGGTCGATAACGCCGGCCACTGGGGCGGCGACGTTAGTAAACCCATAAATGGCTTCCTTACAAGGAGACAGATCTTCCTTTAAGGCCCATTTTGATGAAGGTGTCCATGTAGAGGATGTCCGCGGAACTGCCGCTGTCGACAATCATCCTCTCGACGCGGGAAGTTGGACCGATGTCTGCTTGGATCACGAGTGGATCCTCTCATGTGGTAGCAGGACATCGTCCAAGTCCTCTTCGGAGAAGTAAGTGGACTTCTCTTCCCGAGGCCTTTTCCCATTGTCGCGAGGTGTAGATTGCGACATTAGCACCTTCCGGGAGTAACCCCTGTTTTGGCCAACGGACCCACCACCAAATATCATATTGATGGTTTTCCGTTGGCGATCCTCGCTACTGTCGCTGTCCGGCGAAGGAGAGCGTGGACGCTTCCCCTTCGGGTCAGGTTTACAACCGTCTCGTCCTCGGGGTCCCTTGACGAAGTTGCCAAGTTCACCCTTGGAGACCAGTTGCTCGACGTAGATCGAGAACTCCCTGCAGTGGTCGGTGAGATGGCCGTGGTCCTTGTGGAATTTACAGAACCGTCCACCCTTTTTCCGACTACTATTGGTTGCAGGGTCCAGAGTACGGGCAGGAGGTAGATCTGCCCGACTTTTCAGTTTCTCAAACAGCTCGCCTTTATTGATTGTAAGAGGGGTCCAATCCTTCCATGGTTGGGATGGACCCTTTGGCGACTGTTTGGTTGTTGTTTGGTACACTTTGTTATCATGCTTGGGCTTCCACTCCTTTTTGTAGGAACTAGCCGCATGCTCAGTGTACTTGCTCGAGGAGCCTCGGAAACTATTTTTTCCGCCGTAGCTCTTTTTCTCGAACTTTGGTTTTTTGAAGCTAGTGGTCTCAAGTTCCACCAGCTTGTTCTCATTCTGCTCTTCCACCTCAATGAATGCTTGAGCTTGCTGGAAGAGGTCAGGCAGAGTCTCCACCTTGTGGAGAGTAAGATGTTGTGCCAGAGGGGAGTAGGGTACAAGCCCGTTTGTGTATCCCTCTATGGCCAGACTTGAGATTAGATCGCTCACCTCTGTCATCATTGAGGTGAACTTGATTGTGTAATCCCTTAACGACAGCTTGTTCTGTCGTAGTGCCAGCAGTGCGTTGGCACTGTGTTTGATCCTAATCATCCCCACGTGTTGGGCGATGAATTTGGATGAAAGGTCCGTGAAGCTAGAGATTGATCTAGCTGGTAGACCAGAGAACCACCGATAGGCACTGCCCTTGAGAGTGCCGGGGAATGCCCGGCACAACAGCGCGTTATCGGTGGTTTGCGATTCCAAGACACTAAGGTAGAGGTTGATGTGATCTCTTGGATCACCCGAACCATCATACGCTTCTATCCTTGGTACCCGCCAGGTTTGTGGGAAGGATACCTTCAAAAGGTCCTCTCGAAAAGGAGCACTTTTGATCCTCAGAAATTCCATCGGACCGCTGGTAGTTGGATTGACTGCCAACTTCCGACGAAGATCTTCCACAAACCGAGTTGTAAGAGTCTTCTCAGTAAGACTCTTGTTAGGTCCAACCTTTGATTTGGAAGGTTGTGGACCATCCTTTTTCTCCCCAGATGGAGAATTATGAGAGGCCGATTCACCCGCTCCTTCGCGGGCAAAGGTCCTCTGACTCCTCGCTTTTTCGAGGTTGTTCATTCTTTGCTCCATGTTCTCCATGAATTTGGACAACCCCCCTGAAGAGAGTATGGCTGAACACCCGTGTACCGCCAGAGGCGTTACGAAAGGTGGTCGGAACTAAAAAAAAAGAAAAAGAGCGAAAAAATTAAGAAGAAGTTAAATTAGTGATTGTCGAAGTTAATTTTTGTTCTACATTAATTATTAAACTTCAAATTCAAATTCAATTTCAATTTCAATATCAATTTCAATTTCAATATCAATTTCATTTTTAATTTTATTTTGAATTTCATATTAATTTCAATTTTTATTTTTTTCAAAAGTGAACCAGCGGCTAGGCCGCCAGAAATTTCTTCCCGGGAAATATTGACCAGTGGCCAGGCCGCCGGAAAATTATTTTCCAAAAATAACTGCCGGCGGCCAGGCCGCCGGAAAATTATTTTCCGAAATTAACAGCCGGCGGCCAGGCCGCCGAGATATAATTTTCAAAAAAAAATGTCGGCGACTAAGCCGCCGGGACAATTTCAACATTCCGGCGACATCAACTCCGGCGATGGAATCTCGTCGGCTTGGCCGCCAGGAACCTTTATACCGGCGGCCTGGCCGCCGGAATTTGCCGCCAGAACTGCGCTGGTTTTTTGTAGTGTTGGTGATTGCTGAAATTTGAGCGTTTTTTTGGTGATTACGATTTTGGATTCCACTGTCGATCAAAGATTTCCAACGGATCTTCCTGGTAATATTGTTTCAAATCCTTTTTTCTTCTGAAATATCTGAAAATGATAGAAGTGATAGATGGCATGGAACTAGCATCCAATCTATGTGTCCTAATCCAATGAAAAGTGAGAATTATCTCATTTGGAGGAGCCTATTTGAAGGGGCTTTAAGAATGCATAAACTGTTGGTATTTATTAAAGGGACTTTACTTATCCCTGCTAAGAAGAGACCTGATGGGTCTGATAATGCAGAATATGAGGATTACATGTATAAAGATGATGTGGTATTAGGTTGGATTAAAGCTACTATTTCAGCCCCAGTTCAGCCCCATGTAATTGCATGTAGTAATGCCTTAGAAGCATGGACCATGCTTGAGAAAGAATGGTCTCCTACTGATCCTACTCACATTCAAACATTAAGAAATGAGATGAAGGCATTAAAAAAAACAAGGGAACTACCTATGAAAGAGTATATTTTAAAATTTAAAGGGCTAAAATACTCTTTAGAAGTTGCTGGTTATAAGGGTTTGACTGAGGAAATGATAATATAAATGGTGTTAGATGGTTTAACACCTGAATATAGAATATTCAGATCTACATTGCATGGTAAGGAGTTAAATTTCAGAAAATTGCTGATTTATTAATTCAAGAAGAAATTCTCATTAAAAAATTGGATAATGATGAAATATCTACAAATTATGCAAATTTTTCTTAGAGAAAGAGGAGGTTACATTGGAGGTAGAACCTACTATAATAATACTGGTAAAGGACATTATGTGCATCAGAATCAACAACAATACCAACAAAATTATTAGAAACAACCTTCCCCACAAGTTTACACTGTTCCTATGTCACTACCTAAAACTGACCACCACTATTATCTATATCTCCTTCCCTAGATACTTCCTATGGATGTCAAATTTGTGACAAGATGGGGTATCTTGTTAGATTCTCTCCAGAAAGAGGTAATTTTTCAGCATTTACAGTTGAAGCACCCAATGGTGATGAGGAAATACATGCCAACACAACCATTGGCAGGGAAAATTGGTGTTTAGACTCAGGAGCCAGCAATCATATGACCTCTGATGACTCTGGATTTATTGAATATCAAGTTTACACGGGTAATAATGGTGTCATTGTACGTAGGTAATGGTGAACATCTGAGAATTGAAAAAATTGGTAAAATAAGATTTTTTTAAAATTCTAAAAGTTATATTTTAAACCATGTATTGTTTATTCCCAAGCTTAGAAAAAATTTAATTTCTGCTCAAAAGCTTTGTTGTGATTTAGGTTGTAGTATTAAGCTAATCCCCTCTGGTTTTATTATCAAGGATTTAAAGACCAAGGAGATTATGTGTATTGGGAATAGTAAGAAGGGTTTATTTCACTTCAAAGAAGAGGTAAATCAAGAAATAGATGCCAAGAATTTTTCAGCACAGGTGTCTAATGATTTGTGGCATTGCAGGATGGGACATCCCTCTATGAAGGTGATGAAGGAGATGACTTCTGATGTACAATTTGGAAAATTAGTTGATAGAACTAGAAGTTGTAGTCACTGTCCTTTCAGCAAATTACACAAACTGCCTTTTAATAATATTGTAATAAGTACTAAAAATTCATTTGAAATGATTCATATAGATATATCTCATAAATTTGATTTTTTTGAGAAATTTACTGAATTTACAAAACTTGTGGAAAATAAATTCAGTACCAGGATAAAAACCATTCAAAGTGATGGTGGTGGATAATTTAAGAATAATAAAATGAAAAAATGGGCTGAGGAAAATGGCATTGTACATAGGTTTTCTTGTCCATATACCCCTCAATAAAATGGGGTAGTGGAAAGAAAGTATAAACACATCTTAGAAACATCTAAATGTCTATTTGCTCAATCTGGAACTCCGTATAAGTTCTGGCCAGAGGTAGTCTCCACCTCTGTATTCTTAATAAATAGGATGACTACCTCTGTTCTTGGAGGTAAATCACCTCATTTAGCTCTTTTAGGAAAAATCTCTGATATTAAATTCTTAAAAAAATTTGGTTGCACTTGTTACCCTTTAATACATGATAAGTGCAGAAATAAGTTTGAACCTACAACATCTAAGTGTGTTTTTCTAGGATATCCACATCAATATAAAGGTTATAATTGCTATAATTTAGAAAAAAATAAATTATATATTTCTAGAAATGTACAATTCAATGAAATGGAATTTCCCTTTCTTCAATCTGATATGTACAAACCAAGGAAAAATCAGTCAATGAGATATCTCCACTAATTGAAGATTTTCTGTTTTCTCTACCTAAATCCAAAACAGTTTTACAATTTGAAATTTCAGAAAGTGAAAAATCAGAACCAAAGTCCGATCAACTAGGAAACACTTCTAATATAGGAGGAAATGAAACTATTAGAGAATTAGATACTAGTCCAATATTATCTAAGGCTGATCAACAGTTAAACATTCCTAGTGTAGCAAATTCCATGGGAGAAAAAAATAGTCAGATTAACCCTGAAAAAAGGAATGTCTTAGAAAAGGATATTGAGGATATCACAACAGGATTTAAATCAATGACTATTAGCCATAAGACTGGTGATGAGGACAAAGAAATATATGAATCTAGTAATAAGGATAAATAGATTGATAACAAGATCTGTAAACTTAAAAATAATATTGATAAAAAAACATGAGATAACTAGAGATCCCTCCTCTAAAGTCTCAAAAAGACCTAAACATTTAGAAGATTTTGTCTGCTCAAGTACAATTTATGGAGAAATTGAATCTACTTCCTTTACCCAAGCTAACAAAAAGGGAAAATTCCATGTTAAAAGAGTACAATGCTCTAATTTCGAATCAAACATGGTCTTTGGTACCTTTTGATTCTAAAATGAATATAATTGGAAATAAATGGGTATTTAAAATTAGAAGAAAATCTGATGGCTATGTAGAGAGATACAAAGTTAGACTGGTAGCTAAGGGATTCAATCAAGAAGAATTAAGGAATTGATTTTAATGCTACATATAGTCCAATAGTGAAGGTATCCACAGTAAGGGTGATTATAGCATTAGCAGTAAGAAATAAATGGTTCCTTCATCAACTTGATGTAAAAAATGTTTTTTTAAATGGATATCTTTCTGAAACAGTTTACATGAAACAACCAGTTGGGTTTGTTGATAAAAATAGACAAAATGATGTATGCTTACTCCATAAGGTCTTATATGGTCTTAAACAAAAGCTCCTAGAGCTTGGTATTCTAGTTTACATTTGTTTTTAGTGAACAATGGCTTTACTAATAGCAAAACAGATTCTTTCCTATTTCTAAAAACCAATATCTCTACAAAAGTATACATTCTAGTATATGTAGATGATATAATAGTAACTGGTGATTCTGAGAAAGAAAATAAGTCATGCATAAAACTGATTTGTAAAAAATTCTTATGCAGAGACTTAGGAACATTGAATTATTTCCTAGGCAAAGAAGCCATAAAACAAGGAGATTCCATTATTTTAACTCAGAGGAAATACATCAGTGAATTACTGATCATTAAATATGGATTAGGAGAATCTTCCCCATCCAAAACTCCAATGAGGTTAACTCCTAAATTAACCTTGAAAGATGGTGAGGTATTAGAGGATATAACTCAATTCAGAAGCATGATTGGGTCATTAAAGTACCTTAACCTAACTAGATCTGACATATCCTTTTATGTAAACCTATTAAGTCAATTTCTTCATCAACCTACTGATCTACATTTACAAGCTGCAAATTAAAAGGGTATTTAGGTATCTTAAGGGAACTCAAAATTTGGGATTAAGATTCACACCCTCTTGAATGAACCACAAATTATCATGGGATACTGTGATTCTGATTGGGGTGGAGATCCAAGGACCAGGAAGTCAATAACTGGAATTAGTCTTTGGTTTGGAGGAAATTTGGTTGGATGGTTAGCAAAAAAGCAGAATGAGGTTTCAAAGTCTAGTTGTGAATCAGAATATAGAGCTCTTTCTGCAGTTTTATCAGATGTTAAAAACTTGTGTAATTTGTTTAGAGAGTTGGATATTAGGTTTGATGAATCTCCAACAATTTATTGTGATAATTAACAAGTCAGTCATCTTTATAGCTGAAAATTCTACAACTACACCTACACTAAGACACATAGATATTTCCTATCATTATATAAAAGATCTAATAGGTAAGGGTACAGTGAAACTAGAATACATTACTTCTGTGCTTCAATATGCTGATGGATTTACAAAGGTTCTGAGTAATGAACAATTTGAAACACATAAAAATAGACATAAATTAGTAACAACAGAGGCTCCATTAGTAGATAGTAAAGATTAAATGGATAGGATTATGGTGATACAGTATCCCGAACACGGTCACAACCTACCAGCAACTAGAAGTCCGGATAGCCTAAGATGAGTTGAGGTATCTATTCTAGGGTTGGGAAGGTTCCAGGTCGAATCCTAGGAAGATCGACTTTCCTGAGGATCGACTTCCCTAGGATCGACTTTTAAGTGAAGTCGATCACCAGGAAAAGTCGACCCCCAGAAAGTCGATCTCTGGAAAGTCGACCCCTGGATCCAATCTGATCAGTTGGGCAGTTAGGCGGTTACTGCCCAAAGGACCAGATTGCCCCCATAAGAACCCCTATAAATAGAGGGCACCCCCCACTCATTAAAGGTAGGTCATTTGGAGCGAAAGGATTCCTAGCGAAGCAGAGCTCTGCACACTTGAGCTCCGGTCCCGTTTCCCGCGGAGTTCCCCGCTTGGCGCTTGCTTGCGCGTCTTGGAGTACTGGTCGGGTTTCACCCCCATCAGTTGGCGCCGTCTGTGATTCAAAGATACTCACGACAAAAGCTCCTCGACTTTTTCGAAAAAAGCGATCGACTTTTTTTCAAGTCGCCAGCTAGGAAGTTTTGCGAGGAAATCAGCCAGCAAGGGATCGACATTTCAGAAGATCGACTTTTTCTTCCAAGGAAAAAGTCGACCCCTCAAGGAGCTAGGCTTTCAGACATCGAATTCCAAGGAATCCTCCAAGTGCACTAGGAGTCGACTTTTTGAAGATCGACTTTTCTCTTCAAGCAAAAGTCGAACCCACCTTCCAAGAAAAGTCGAACACTACAGGATGGTAGTAACTCGAAGCACTTCCCAGGGAGGAGGAGCAAATTCTCAGGAGGCGCCAGGGCAACAGTCTGGCAACTCAAAAACCAAAAGGCCAGTGGGTCGACCACCTAAGGCCAATAAAAACAAAAGGACTCCCACAGGACCTGAGTCTGAACCCGAAGGTGAACCCATACAAACTCCCCAAGCATCAGCAGGAGGGGAAAATCTGAACATTACAGTTCAGGCGATAGCTGAGGCTATCCGACTCATTACTGATAAGGAGAAACCTTCGGAAGAACAGCCTCAGAAGGGGGGACCCACAAGCAGCAAGGAACCAAGGACTGCTGCATCAGAATTCACTCATGGGTTCGTAAAAATGCCCATAGAAGAACTGGAAAAAATGAAGGAAACCATAGAGAAAATGAGCGAGAAGATAAAGGATATTGAAAAGTCTAGGGCATCAATATACCATACAAAAGCTCAAACCTCAAAGCAGGCCAAGGCACAGCAGGAGGTGTCAAGTCATAGGGCAGCTCACTCCAGCGCACCACTACCTCACAAACCAGAGGGGCAACCCAAACCTTTTTTCAGAAAACCCGTACAGGAAGAAAGTACGGGAGACACGGAAGGAGGGGGCGAGGTCCCAAACTGGCTAGTAGGCATGGATGCCTTGCATAAATCGCTGATGGTAAAACCAGCACCTCTGAAATTCAGGTTACCCAGGCTGCAGATCTATGATGGGAAGATGGACCCAGCGGACCATATAAACATGTTCGTAGGAGCAATGCAGTGGGCTACGTCAAGGGATGACATTCTCTGTAGAGCATTCCCAGGAACATTAAAAGGACCCACATACAGATGGTTCGTCGAACTGCAGCCAGGGAGCATAACAAATTTCGAGGACTTAAAAAAGAAGTTCGTCGCCCAGCATTGTGGGAACACAAGGGTCAGAAAGGGCACGGAATCACTGTTTGCAATCAAACAAAATGGAGATACGCTTCAGAATTATACAACTAAATTCATAGAAGCCATGCAGAAAATCTCCGATCTGAACACAACAATCGCAATATGCGCATACTCGAAAGGGCTAGACATGAACACGTCATTAGCAATAAAGCTAAACGTCAGTAATATAACATGCATGGAGGACCTGCTAACAAAGGCCCAGAAATACATAAATTCTGAAGAGTATGAGAAAGAAAAAGAAAAAGAAAGAGGTGCCATAAGTAATAAAAAAGCATATGAAGCACCAAAGAAAAAATTCCAGAAATTCGAAAAAGGAGAATCATCCTGGAGACCAAAACACGACGGAAAGGTCTACCAAACATCTGAGGAGTTCGGGAAATCAAGATATCCAAAGTACAAAGACTTAGGATTTACGGTTTTCACCACTCCAAAAGAGGAAATCTATAATAAAGAAAAAGGAAGAATAAGTGAGGCTACACGGGTGTTTTGCCATGCTCTCTTCAGGGGGGAGTACTGGTGAGACATACCTGAACACGTCAGTCACTCCCAGCAACGTCCTTCGACAAGGAATAGGGTTCCGTCGCTATATGTCGGACCCCCGGAAAGGCTTCCACGGTGCGGAGCACGTGTCTACGTCAAGAGCTCGAGCTAACACTTGGGAGTCGCCGATTGGGACTACCAAGTCGCCGACTCCAGGGGGGAATCGCCAACTCTAGGCCTCGTGGACAGCTCTGGTAGGCTGCCACTAGGCTCATGGGGAGTCGGCGATTGAACCTCTGGATCGGCGATTCCCATACCTGAATCGCCGACTCTCAGCCGTTACTTGAGCGGACTCTCGCCATTAAGGCATTCCTTATTGGGGTACCTTAATGGCGTGGGCCCCACTCGAATGAATGGGGAAACGTCCCCCAAGACCCTATAAAAGGGGTCCTTGGGGGACCTCTACCCTCAACTCACTCTCTTGACCTTTTTTCACCTCCAGTGATTCTGTCGGTCCACCTCCGGAATACCCAGATCTGATTTTGGGATTCTACGACCACACATCACGTGAAAAAAGTTTTCCCTACAAGTACAAAAAGGCAGAATTTCCCAATAGTGCAAGGAATCTTTTCTGGGAAAGGTCTAAACAGGCATCCCGAAAACGACCTCCGGCGGCACGATTTTCTGCTGAAAAACTGCAAAAAATTTACGATATTTTTTGCTAATTCCAAACTTTGGGGACTAGTAGTGCTGCTCAAGGGGGTCACAAAACTACAAAGAAATATTATACGAAATTTTTCTGTTTTGTGACACCCGGGGGGGCAGGTACCTACCCATAGCTTCCGACACTTCGGAAGAACTTCCAATCGTAGTCTGTTGCTTCGACCCGATAGAAGCAACCATCCCATTTATGGCTCCTTTTACTAAGGACCATAAAAAGAAAGCTCGTGCCATTGCTACTGAGGTAGGAGCTTCTGGTAGGAGGGTTGGTGCCCGTACTATACCAACCTCCAATATACCACTTTCGACACATGAGGTGCCCTCATCACTACCATCAAATGGGGGAGTGAACCTAACTCCTGCGCTACAAGAGAGGTTGATTAACTTTATGGATTCTATGGAAAAAAGAGTTAGCAACCTCGAGAAAGCAAGGGACAAGAAGGCCATCACCCGCGAAAGAGCGGGTGAATCTGGGTCTTACTATCTTCCGTCTACGGAGAAAAAGAGGAAATCTCCAGCACCTCCTAAGGAAAAAGCTGGACCTAGCAAGAGTCGCACTCACAGGACTCTTACAACAAAGTTCGTGGAAGCTCTTCGTCGGAAGCTGGCCGACAATCCGGTCGCTAGCAATCCGATCGAGTTCTTGAGAATCAAAAGCGCTCCTTTTCACAAGGACCTTTTGAATGAGTCATTTCCACCAACCTGGCGGGTACCCAAGATAGAAGCGTATGACGGTTCGAGTGATCCAAAAGATCATATCAACCTCTACCTTAGTGTCTTGGAACCGCAGACCACCGATAGCGGACTGTTGTGTCGGGCATTCCCCGGCACTCTCAAGGGCAACGCTTATCGGTGGTTCTCTGGTCTGCCAGCTGGCTCGGTCTCCAGCTTCGCGGACCTCTCTTCGAAGTTCATCGCCCAACATGTGGGGATGATCAGAATAAAACATAGTGCCAACGCACTGCTCGCATTACGACAGAACAAACTGTCTCTGAGGGATTACACGATTAAGTTCACTTCGATGATGACAGAAGTGAACAACCTAATCCCGAGTCTGGCCATAGCGGGGTACATGAATGGGCTAGTGCCCTACTCCCCTTTGGCCCAGAACCTTACGCTCCATAAAGTGGAGACCCTCCCCGACCTCTTCCAACGAGCTCAATCGTTCATTGAGATAGAAGAGGAGAACAATAATAAGATGGACGGAGTCGAGCCGCCCAGCCGGAAAAAACCTCGCTATGAAGATACATACGAGGATACAAGTTCCCAGTCTGAAACCTCAACTAGTCCTCCTCGGTACAGAGAGGAGCTTCTCATCAACAGTTATGACCAACATAGTCATCACTCACACTCTCAGTCTGGTAACAGTTATGACCATGAAAGCCATAGCTCACACTCTCAGTCTGGTAACAGTTATGGCCACGAAAGCCATAGCTCACACTCTCAGTCTGGTAACAGTTATGGCCACGAAAGCCATAGCTCACACTCTCGGCCCAGTAACAGTTATGACCATAGCCCACGCTCTCAATCCTATGACAGTGATGGCAACCAGAGCCACAGTTCACACTCGCAATCAAATGCATCACATTAGTAGTGAGGAACTATCACCTGTTAAGAGATAGGATTGGCTAGAGTAACCATGCAGGCTATGCTTCTGTCAGTGGCAACCAGCGACCAAAACATGTCGATTATTTTATTTGTCGCTCATGCTATTCTCATGTATTCTCAATAGCGATATTACTCTAAATAAATCTCTCTTTAATCCATAGAGATATATGCAGTATCGTGTTTAGAATAATCATCCATCGCTTCAGACGGATCAATCATCTATCGCTCCGGCTAGATGACATCCGTCTCTTCAACCTCATGTATCATCCATCGCTTTGGCTGGATGATACACGTTGCTCAGACCTAGCTTACGACCCGCGAGTCTAAGCGATGGTTACAAAATCCAATTTACGTCCAAAGTGACTAAATTGCGATTACAAGTCAAGTTTACGATTTATGAGTCCAAATTGCGACTTAAGAATCTAAATCGGATTCTCATTTAAGAATCTAGCCTCGATATTCTAAATTTTCGACTACAATCAACGATACCCTCGTTTTCAATCTATTTTGTCGCTATGGCCTTAATAGACCAAGGATCATTTTGTCACCTTGGCCTTAATGGATCAAGAATTATTTTGTCGCTTTGGCCTCAATAATTCTTCTATCTTGTCGCTTTGGCCTTGATAGACTTGGAGATCATTTTGTCGCTTTGGCCTTGATGCTGATCCAAAAGTTACTCTGTTGCTTCGGCCAGAGTTCAACTACATTAGGGTATAAGTGTAGAGTCTTAGGTAGTTGATAATTACAAATGAACCTAACCCCAAGAGGTTCTAAGTACCCACAATACAACAATCTATTTTGTCGCTATGGCCTTAATAGATTTAAATCGTTTTGTCGCTATGGCCTTAACGATCCTACCCCATCTTGTCGCTTTGGCCTTGATGCGGGTCCAAAAGTTACTCTGTCACTTCGGTCAGAGCTCAACTACACATTAGGGAATGAAATCTAGAATCTTAGGTTCTCAAAAAAATTCTAAGTCCTATTCCCGACAATTTTTGCATCTCCAACTTATTACGTCAATTAACTTTGCGAGTCTTAAGTTAGTTGTGAAGTTTAATTTATTTCACGAATTTAGCCGTAGACTGAGCTACGATTCGTACGACCAAGTCTACGCCCAGAGTGGCTAGCAATAGGGTTACCAGAGTCTAATTTACGTCCAGAGTGGTTAAATTACGACTTGTGAATCTAGTTTCGGGTCTTAGTTACAATTCAAAAAATAAATTAAATAAACAATTAATTAAGAAAGCAAAATAATTGGTTAAAATAAGTTCCAAAAATATTACAAAAATATCAAAACATCACAAGAGGGAGTATCACAAGCTCTCTCCGATACTTCTGTCGCTTCGTGCAGAAGTCGTCAAAATTCTAGGGGGGAGTATCACACACTCTCCCGACACTTCTGTCGCTTCGGCCAGAAGTCGTCAAAATTCTAGGGGGGAGTATCACACACTCTCCCAACACTTCTGTCGCTTCGGCCAGAAGTCATCACACTTCAGGAGGGAGTATCGCAAGCTCTCTCCATCGTTAAGGTTCCGAACTCCGAGGCAACCTTCGAGTGTCGAATATCTTTGATTCGTCGTTTGCTCTATCTCTAGTAACCCTACGCTAATCTAGAGGTATAAATTGTCCGTAAATTTAACCATAGGCTGAGCTACGATTCGTACGACTAAGTCTACGCCCAGAGTGGCTAGCAATAGGGTTAGCAGAGTCTAATTTACGTCCAGAGTGGCTAAATTACGACTTGTGAATCTAGTTTCGGGCCTTAGTTACAATTTGAAGGGTAATTTATATGAAAGATTAGCAAAGGAAAAACAACAGATAGTTCACCGACAGTCACATACTTCGAAAAACACTCGTCCCAAAAAATTGTGTATGACCAAAGTACAATCTTCGGGGGGAGTATCACAAGCTCTCCCGGCACTTCTGTCGCTTCGGCCAGAAGTCGTCTAAATTCGAAGGGGAGTATCACAAGCTCTCCCGGCACTTCTGTCGCTTCGGCCAGAAGTCGTCAAAATCCGAGGGGGAGTATCACAAGCTCTCCCGGCACTTCTGTCGCTTCGGCCAGAAGTCGTCAAAATCCGAGGGGGAGTATCACAAGCTCTCCCGGCACTTCTGTCGCTTCGGCTAGAAGTCGTCAAAATTCGAGGGGGAGTATCACAAGCTCTTCCGGCACTTCTGTCACTTTGGCCAGAAGTCGTCAAAATTCGAGGGGGAGTATCACAAGCTCTCCCGGCACTTCTGTCGCTTCGGCCAGAAGTCGTCAAAATTCGAGGGGGAGTATTACCGACAAT
>LFYR01001383.1:16224-42013 GCA_001185155.1 Zostera marina
CTTCTGTCGCTCCGGCCAGAAGTCGTCAAAATTCGAGGGGGAGTATCAGAAGCTCTCCCGACACTTCTGTTGCTTCGGCGAGAAGTCGTCGAAAAATTTGAGCATGGTGAAATCTGTCGCTTCGGCCAGATTCACCAAGGACAAATTTGAGCAAAGGAAGGGCTTCACGAGAGGTAAATCGCACGGTAAGTTCAATAATAAGTATATGCGTTTATGGACTAATCTAGTTGTTTTGCAGAGTGTTTTCCTTTTTTGCAGGTTAGATTCCGTAGTCCGGGTTAGGATCGTATTCTAATAGTGAATTCGTAGCTCCGACCGGAATCAGATTCTAATAGTGAATCAACAGGATCTGTATCCGAAGCGAGTATCGGATCCTGATAGTGGATCTGTAGCCTTGGTCATAATCAGACTCTGATAGTGAGTCGGTCTGCTTCGTCGCTTTGGCCTTAGTAGACCAGAGGTCATTTTGACGCTTCGGCCTTAATGATCTCAAGGGGGGAGTATCACAAGCTCTTCCCGACACTTCTGTCGCTTTGGCCTGAAGTCGTCGAACTCGGGGGGGAGTATCACAAACTCTTCCCGGCACTTTTGTCGCTTTGGCCAGAAGTCGTCAAAATTCGAGGGGGAGTATCACAAGCTCCCCGGCACTTCTGTCGCTTCGGCCAGAAGTCGTCAAAATTCGAGGGGAAGTATCACAAGCTCTCCCGACACTTCTGTCGCTCCGGCCAGAAGTCGTCAAAATTCGAGGGGGAGTATCAGAAGCTCTCCCGACACTTCTGTTGCTTCGGCCAGAAGTCGTCGAAAAATTTGAGCATGGTGAAATCTGTCGCTTCGGCCAGATTCACCAAGGACAAATTTGAGCAAAGGAAGGGCTTCACGAGAGGTAAATCGCACGGTAAGTTCAATAATAAGTATATGCGTTTATGGACTAATCTAGTTGTTTTGCAGAGTGTTTTCCTTTTTTGCAGGTTAGATTCCGTAGTCCGGGTTAGGATCGGATTCTAATAGTGAATTCGTAGCCCCGACCGGAATCAGATTCTAATAGTGAATCAACAGGTTCTGTATCCGAGGCGAGTATCAGATCCTGATAGTGGATCTGTAGCCTTGGTCAGAATCAGACTCTGATAGTGAGTCGGTCTGCTTCGTCGCTTCGGCCTTAGTAGACCAGAGGTCATTTTGACGCTTCGGCCTTAATGATCTCAAGGGGGGAGTATCACAAGCTCTTTCCGACACTTCTCTCGCTTCGGCCAGAAGTCGTCGAACTCAGGGGAGAGTATCATAAACTCTTCCCGACACTTCTGTCGCTTTGGCCAGAAGCTGTCACATCATGAGCATGATAGATCTGTCGCTTCGGCCAGATCAATCAGGGATTTATTGAGCATAGGGAGGAGCAGCACGAGGAGCAGCCCCGAACGGCAAGGTCAGTAAATCAATAAATATATCCTTTAGACTGATACAGTTGTTTTGCAGGTTATTTTTGTTTTGCAGGAATGATCCTGTCGCTTCGGCCAGGATCCACGCATTCTGTCGCTTCGGCCAGAATCAGACTCTGATAGTGAGTCGATCCATTTTGTCGCTTTGGCCTTAATGGACCAAGAATTATGTTGTCGCTTTGGCTTCAATAATTCTTCAAACACTTGGAGATCATTTTGTCGTTTTGGCCTTAATGATCTCGACCCATCTTGCGCTTTGGCCTATGGGGTAACCGTCGTTGCGGACGTAAAGTCGCTCTTGATCAGAGTGGACTATAAACATCAGTTCTGATAGTGAACTAGATTCTGTCGCTTCGGCCGGAATCCACGCATTTTGTCGCTTCGGCCAGAATCCACACATTCTGTCGCTTCGGCCAGAACCCGATTATAATAGTGAATCCACGCATTCTGTTGCTTCGGCCAGAATCAGATTCTAATAGTGAATCCACGCATTCTGTCGCTTCGGCCAGAATCCACAGCAAAAGTCGTTCCTGATCAGAGCAGGACTATAAACATGTAGTTCCGTTGGCCTGGAACTAGATTCTGATAGTGAATCAGTCCATCTGATAGTGCATGGACCACGCGGAGTCATTAGTGTCGCTGTGAGCGCAATGACTCAATCCCATCTTGTCGCTTTGGCTTTGATGCGGATCACCTTGCTTGGGGGGGGATACTGGCGGTATACGGGTGTTTTTCCATGCTTTCTTCAGGGGGGAGTACTGGTGAGACATGCCTGATCACGTCAGTCACTCCCAGCAACGCCCTTCGACAAGGACTAGAGTTCCGTCGCTTTATGCCGGACCCCCGGAGAGTTCCACAAATGCGGAGGAAGTGTCTACGTCAAGTACTCAAGGAAACACCTGGGAATCGCCGATTGGGACTACCAAATCGCCGATTCCAGGGGTGAATCGCCGACTCTAGGCCTCTTGGTCAGTTCTGGTAGACTGCCAACTTGGCTCATGGGGAGTCGGCGACTCCACCTCTGAATCGGCGACTCCCATACCTGAGTCGCCGATTCCCAGCCGTTACTTGGGTGGGCCAACGTCATTAAGGCACTCCTTAATAGGATACCTTAATGGGGTGGGTCCCACGCTAATGAATGGGGAAACGTCCCCCAGGACCCTATAAAAGGGGTCCTTGGGGGACCTCTACCCTCAAGTCATTCCCACTTGACCACACCACACCAGAGCAATCCAAGGAGCCCGAATCGCCTACTCCTAAGGGAGTTGCCGATTCCCCTCCACTTCTGCAGGTACATTGACGTAGAGCGCGCGTCGTGGACTCCAAAGCCTCCGACCCTCCTCGCAACCCCGCAAGCCTACTGGTAGCAGATTCCGTGCTTCATCAAATCCCTCAGAGACAGTTTGTTCTGTCGTAATGTCAGCAGTGCGTTGGCACTATGTTTTACTCTGATCATCCCCACATGTTGGGCGATGAACTTCGAAGAGAGGTCCGCGAAGCTGGAGACCGAACCAGCCGGCAGACCAGAGTCTTTTTAGAGTGATTCTTGCTAAGTTCAGCCTTTGTTTTAGGAGGCACTGGAGATTTTCTCTTTTTCTTCGAAGATGGAGAATAGTAATACCCAGATTCACCCGCTCCTTCGCGGATGATGGTCTTGTTGCCCCTCGCTTTCTCGAGGTTGCTAACTCTTTTTTCTATGGAATCCATAAAGTTAATCAACTTCTCTTCTAGCGCAGGAGTTAGGTTCACTCCCCGATTTGATTGAGTGATGAGGGCACCTCATGTGCCGACAGTGTTGCATTGGACGTTGGTATAGTACGGGAACCAACCCTTCTACCAGAAGCTCCTACTTCAGTAGTGATGAAGCACGGAATCTGCTACCAGTAGGCTCACGGGGTTGCGAGATGGGCCGGAGGCTATGGAGTCCACGACGCGCGCTCTACGTCAAACACCTGCAGAAGAGGAGGGGAATCAGCGACTCTCTTGGGAGTAGGCGATTCGGGCTCCTGGATGCTCTAGTGTGGAGTGTGTTGGTCAAGTGAGGATGTTATGAATGGAGGACACCCCTAGGACCCCTTTTATTGGGTCCTAGAGGCGTTTCCATTCAATTGAGTGGGGCCCACCCCATTATGGTACCCTATTGAAGGGCGCCATAATGGTGTGGGCCCGTCCAAGTAACGGCTGGGAGTCGACGACTCAGGTGTGGGAGTCGCCGACCCAGAGGTGGAGTCGCCGACAGAAACACTTTTTTGCGTACTTGGCGATTGTGGTATCGTGATACGCTGGCCTTGTACGATTCATTCCGCAGGTCTGCCTCGTCGCGGGTTTCATCCCTCAACTCTAGCTCTGTAGCTAGGTTTTGGTCATTGTTTTGCTCGTCGTACTTCGAGACCCTGTATGTTGGTATACTCATCTCGATTGGTATGACAACCTCTACTCCATATGTCATAGCGAAGGGGGTGTTTCCTGTGAGATTTTTACTAGTTGTGCGATATGCCCATAGAATTTCGCACAACTTATTCGCCCAGGCCCCTTTTGAGTCCTTGTACGATGGCCTTGTTGGTTACCTCCACTTGTCCGTTTGCCTGTGGTCGGTAAACGGAAGCAAAGTGGAGTTTTGTGCCCAGGTCCTCGCACATTCTCGAAAACTTCCCCCCTGGGAATTGGGTACCATTTTCTGTGACAATGTATTTGGGAACTCCGAATCGGCACACTATGGAGCGATATACAAATTTGACTGCCGCATCTTGAGTGATCTTTGCTACAGCCTGAGCCTCGACCCATTTTGTGAAGTAATCAACTGCCACGAAAATGAATCGAGCTTGGGATGTCGAAGGTGGGAATGGTCCTACGATGTCCATTCCCCACCTTGCAAATGGGATCGAGCTCAAGATCGGAGTCATGTCCGCGGATGGTTTTTGTTGCATTGGGCTATGCAACTGGCATGCTCGGCACTTGCGGACGTAAGTGCGAGCCTCTAACCGCAATGTGGGCCAGTAGTACCCCAGCCGTATGATTTTGAAGGCTAGTGCTCTTCCTCCTTCATGGAGTCCGCACGAGCCTTCGTGTACTTCCTTGATGACCTTATCAGTATCGGGTTTGGCCAAACAGCGTAACAACGGGCTGTCGAAGGACTTTTTGTAAAGTACCCCTCTGACTTCGTAGTACTTGGCTGCTTTGTGTTGCAATTTTTTGGCCTCACCCCTATTGTCGGGAAGTACACCACTTTCAATGAATGCCAGTATTGGTTGTCTACAATCCTCTGAGGGTTTGGATGTGACATTCAATACCTGGCACGAGGGCTGGAGTACAGAGTCTACTAGGATTTCACGCTGGCCTCCCTCCCAGGCCGATGCTAGCCTTGCTAGAGCATCGGCGGGTGTGTTCTGAGTTCGAGGAATTTGATCGATTTTAAACTCAGCGAATTGTTTGGTGAGTTCTACCATGGTTTCCACATATTTTGTGATATGTGGTTCTTTGCAGGCGAACTCACCCATGGTTTGTCGAGCCACGAGCTGGGAGTCAGTGCGAAGCGTGACTTTCTTAGCGTCGAGAGTTCGCAACAGCTTTAGGCCATGAATGGCTGCTTCGTATTCCGCGACATTGTTTGATGTCGGGAAGTTGAGCCGTATCGAGTGTTCATAGTTTTTTTCATCTGGACTATGGATTTTCACTCCGATACCTGAGCCCGTGCTGCAACTCGACCCGTCTACTTCCACAGTCCATGGTTGGGTTAGGTTGGATAGTGTGAGTTCGACCATGAAATCTGCCACAGTTTGCCCCTTGATGGCAGTGGCTGGTCGGAAATCCAAATCGAACTCACTGAGCTCAATTGCCCATTTAGTTAACCTTCCCGATATGTCTGGCTTGTGGAGTAGACGGCGTAGGGGACACGATGTAAGTACTATAATCGTGTACGCTAAGAAATATGCTCGAAAGCGACGACAAGCATGGATTACAGCGTATACGATTTTCTCAATCGGAGAATATCGTACCTCTGCTCCTTGTAGTCGCCTCGAGTGATAGTAGATGGGGACTTGTTCCTTATCTTTTTGTGCGATAAGGACTGCACTTACGACCTCTTCTGAGGCTGCTATGTATAAGTACAAATCTTCCCTATCCCTGGGTGAGGTCAGCATTGGAAGTGAGGACATGTGTGCTTTTAACTTGGTAAATGCCTCCTCACATTCCGGTGTCCAAGTAATACTGCCCTTAGCCACAGTTTTTAGTAGCTGGAAGAACGGCTTGCATTTGTCAGCCGTTTGCGATATGAAACGACTGAGTGCATTGATTCGTCCGTTCAACCTTTGTACTTCTCTAATTGTGTGGGGGGCTTCCATATCAAGTATTGCTTGGATTTTGTCGGGATTTGGTTTAATCCCGTGCTGACCTACGTAGAAACCAAGGAACTTACCTTCCTTGATTCTGAAGGAACACTTATTTGGATTAAGCTTCATTCCGTATTGCTTTAATGTCCTAAGGGTTTCTCTCAGATCCTCGGGGTGCTTTTCGACGCTTGTTGATTTGACCAGAATGTCATCAACATAAGCAGAAACATTGCGCCTGATCTGGTCCGCGAAAACCTTGTCCATTAATTGTTGGAATGTAGCTCCAGCATTCCTTAAGCCGAATGACATTACTCTATAACAGAATGTCCACGAGTCCGTAATGAAGGATGTTTTCTCTTCATTAGGCTCATGCATCAGGATTTGGTTATATCCTGAGTGGGCATCCATCATGGAGAGGAGTTCGTTACCAGACGCTCCGTCGACTAACTCATCGATGGATGGAAGCGGGTAACTGTCCATGGAGCATGTTTCATTGAGATCTGTGAAATCAATGCACATGCGCCACTTGCCATTGGGCTTCTTGACGAGAACGGGGTTGGCCAACCAAGTTGGATATCGAACTTCTCGAATGTGCCCAGCACTCAGAAGTTTCGATATCTCTTCGTTGGCGGCTTCCCGCCTGTCAGAGGTGAGCACTCGACGCTTTTGGCGACGAGCTGGGATGGATGGGTCGACATTATGTTTGTGCGTCACGATTTGACGCGCAATCTGTGTCGGAGCCTCACCCTCCCAAACGAACCTGTCCTGGTGCTCTTCCAGGATAGTCACAAGCTTGGCTCTTAGGTCGGGGTCTAACCCTTTCCTTAATACCACGTGCCCCCCTTTCTGCTGGTACATTTCAGTCTCATTCACGGGTTGCAATTTTTCCCTTTCCCCGTTGTCGGGTGGGGCGTGGACGAGCATATTGTTTAGTTTAACCAGCTGAGTTGCCTTCTTATACCCTTGTCTAGAATCCTTTTGTGATCCTTTGATAGTTGCAATGATCCCGTTGATTGGGTATCGTATGCATTGGTGATAAGAGGATGGGAGAGCTTTGATCCCGTGGATGAAGAGTCGTCCAAAGATGCCGTGAAAAGTGGATTCTACCTCCACCACTATAAAACGACATATTCGACTAACCCTTCCCTTTCGGGATCCGATGGAGACCTTCAGGTTAATAACGCCAACCACTGGGGCGGCGACCATAGTAAACCCATAAATGGCTTTCTTGCAAGGAGACAGATCCTCCTTCTTAAGGCCCATTTTGATGAAGGTGTCCATGTAGAGGATGTCCGCGGAACTGCCGCTGTCGACAATCATCCTCTCGACACGGGATGTCGGACCGATATTTGCTTGGATCACGAGTGGATCCTCGTGGGGCAGCAGGACATCGTCCAGGTCCTCTTCGGAGAAGTATGTTGACTTCTCTTCCCGAGCCCTTTTCCCATTGTCACGAGGTGTAGACTGTGACATCAGCACCTTCCGGGAGTAACCCCTATTCTGACCAACGGATCCGCCACCAAATATCATATTGATGGTCTTCCGCTGGCGGTCCTCGCTACTGTCGTTGTCCGGCGAAGGAGAGCGTGGACGCTTCCCCTTCGGGTCAGATTTACAACCATCTCGTCCTCGGGATCCCTTGACGAAGTTGCCAAGTTCACCCTTTGAGACCAGTTGTTCGACGTAGATCGAGAACTCCCTGCAGTGGTCGGTGAGGTGGCCGTGGTCCTTGTGAAATTTACAGAACCTTCCACCCTTTTTGCGACTACTTTTAGTTGCAGGATCCAGAGAACGGGTAGGAGGTAGATCTGCCCGGTTCTTGAGTTTGTCAAACAGTTCGCCTTTATTGATTGTCAGAGGGGTTCACTCCTTCCATGGTTGGGATGGACGCTATGGCCAGACTCGGGATTAAATCGCTCACTTCTGTCATTATTGAAGTGAACTTAATAGTGTAATCCCTCAACGACAGCTTGTTCTGTCGTAGTGCCAGCAGTGCGTTGGCACTGTGTTTGATCCTAATCATCCCCATGTGTTGGGCGATGAATTTGGATGAGAGGTCCGTAAAGCTGGAGATTGATCCAGCTGGCAGACCAGAAAACCACCGATAGGCTCTGCCCTTGAGAGTGCCAGGGAATGCCCGGCACAACAGCGCGTTATCGGTGGTTTGCGGTTCCAAGACACTAAGGTAGACGTTGATGTGATCTCTTGGATCACCCGAACCATCGTACTCTTCTATCCTGGGTACCCGCCAGGTTTGTGGAAAAGACACCTTCAAAAGGTCCTCTCGAAAAGGAGCACTTTTGATTCTCAGAAATTCCATCGGACCGCTGGCGGCTGGGTTGCCAGCCAACTTCCGACGAAGGTCTTCCACAAACCGTGTTGTAAGAGTCTTTTCAGTGTGACTCTTACTAGGTCCAGCCTTTGCTTTTGAAGGCTCTGGACCATCCTTCTTTTTCTCCCCAGATGGAGAATTATGAGAGGCCGATTCACCAGCTCCTTCGCGGGCGACGGTCCTCTGACTCCTCGCTTTCTCGAGGTTGTTGACTCTTTGTTCCATGTTATCCATGAATCTAATCAACCTCGCTTCTAAAGCGAGAGGGATGGATGTTTGAGGGAGCAGACTGGCTTGAGGCTCCTCAGGCCGTTCTTGCCTGTTTTCTTGAGGAGGGTCAATCTGTGCCCTGTCAGCTACCATTGAGGATTTGCCTTTGTTCCTCAGATGGTAGTCGTACTTTTGTCTTTCGGAAGTCATTGTTGACAAAAGCGTGTTCCAACTAAAGCGCAAGTGCTTGCTAGAACTAACCCGAGAGAAAGAACCAACTGGAGTCGGCGACTCACAAGGGGTGTCGGCAATTCACAAGGTGGAATCGGCGACACACACTAGTGGAATCGGTGACTGCTTTAGGTAGCTTTTTTTTCGAGTCTGGCCGTGGGCAACACTCTTAGCTAGCAGAATAACCCGCAATCGGAGGCTCACTAGGTGGAGTCGGCGATTGCCTTTGTGAATCGGAAATTCCTTGATACAAAGTTAGCGACTCACCCTAAGGGATATCGTGGTTCGATAGTCCCACAGACGGTGCCAGCTGATGAAGCAGGAATCTGCTACCATTAGGCTCGCGGGGTTGCGAGATGGGCCGGAGGCTATGGAGTCCATGACGCGCGCTCTACGTCAAACACCTGCAGAAGAGAAGGGGAATCGGCGACTCTCTTGGGAGTAGGCGATTCGGGCTCCTGGATGCTCTAGTGTTGAGTGTGTTGGTCAAGTGAGGATGTTATGAATGGAGGACACCTCTAGGACCCCTTTTATAGGGTCTTGGAGGCGTTTCCATTCAATAGAGTGGGGCCCACCCCATTATGGTACCCTATTGAAGGGCGCCATAATGGCGTGGGCCCATCCAAGTAACGGCTGGGAATCGCCTACTCCTTGTGGGAATCGCCTACTCAGGTGTGGGAATCACCTACTCCTTGTGGGAATCGCCTACTCAGGGGGAATGGGCTAGTCCCCACTGGAATCGGCTACTCCCCACTGGAATCAGCTACTCCCATATGTTGACTTGAGGACTTTGACGTAGACACTTGCTCCGCACCGTGGATGCCTTCCGGGGGTCCGGCGTAAAGCGACGGAACCCTAGTCCTTGATGAGGGGCGTTGCTGGGAGTGACTGACGTAATCAGACATGTCTCACCAACGGCTTATGGACGGCTTAGGGACGACTAGTTTAGATAGAAAGTAATTAAAAAATTATTATGGAAGGCTTAGGGATGGCTAGTTGAGGCAGGAAGTAAATAAAAAAAATTATTAGGGACAACTCAGGGACGGATATTCAGAAATTTAGAGACGGCTTAAGGACGATAATAAAATTTGGACGCCAAAATATATATTGGCGTGGAAAAATAATAAGGGACAGATTAGGGATGGCTTATCTCTAAATCTCATCTAACCCTAACATTTTATTATGGACGGCCAGGGTCGTCAGTAATTTTTAGGGACAAAAATCAAGGCCTTCCCTAAAAAGTCAGTGAGGCGACTTTCGGGAACGGGTTGGGCACGGTCATTTCCCATCGCTAAATCGCAATTAGCGACGGTTTTTGGTCATTTGGGACGGCTTTTGACCGTCGCTAAAAGTCTGTTTTCTTGTAGTGAAATTTCACAAACCATGGGTATTACATGGAGAACTGTAAAAAATTGAGCACGTTCCTAGATACCCAGGTAAAGATGGGTAAGATCAAACATCACATTAACAACGTCCAAGGAAAACCCAAACAAGGGTGTAATCCTTCCAAATTCAAGGGCAAGTAGGAACGCTCAAAGAGCCTCGATGGAAGCTTCGGGAGAGAACCTTCGGCGATGTCAACTCTCTCCTCCACATAATCCAGCAACCTATAACCTTCAAGCAACGCCAAGAATTGGGCCTTCCAGTTGAAGTAATTATCACCGTCGAGCGTGACACACTTCAGATGCTTCATCACTATGATTTTTCCCGATGAGCCTCGGTACCAACAGTACTCCCCCCCGGGCCCGGACTACTTTCCTAATTCCGCATTTCCCTTCCGATGAGTGTCCAAGATCTTCTGGAGGAGTTTGGCTGCAAAGTGAAGCTTCAGCACACCATGTGGACGGAGTATCTGCTGTTGTCTGCCGATGATTATCATAGAATCCCGGTATCGGAGAGTCAGTGGCTCAACTCGTCTTCATAGACATCCATCGCCGCCTCTTCTGCCGATGCATTTGTTATTGGTGTCGTTACCTCGAGATTTTGCTGCTCCCTACACACCGCGCCTGCCACTGCTCCGATTGGGGGTTCTAGTCGTCGGCAGCGGTCATGCGGTCACTGTGGGTCTCCGTCCCTCCTGGCTAATGACTTGCGGCACTTCTTATCAGGGCCACCGAAATTGGGCCGCTAGGTTCGCATTCGGATGGCTTGTGTCTGTTCTCCGGTCGAAGGGACTGTCTTCGGACGATTCCTCGTCCGTTCCCAGGTCTCTGCAAGTGCGTCGTTCGGGGCTAACTTCCTCATCTTCCTCTTCCTTGGTTTAAAATTACCTGAAAGGGAAGTGATGTAGTGCCTCCCGACTCGCTCCCTCCATCCTTCTTTTTCTTCCCCTTAGTGCACGTTTAGCTTTGCAGATATTTTGTAACTTATGGCATGTATTTGTAGCTTTTGTTGTAACTTTCGTAGCGTCTTCGGGCATGTAATGATTATTTTTGAATATTTTATTTTGGATATTTCGGCCATTTGAACGACTTTTTCTTTCATGTACGTATTTGTGCAACTGATTATCCCGCAATGCCCATTGTCGACATGGCCCGGATCCTTCTTGAACTCCACTCATCCACTAATCTATTGTCGTTTTCCGCTGATACCCTTGCCCCTTTGGGCGATACCTTTTCGGCTTCGAGGCCTCCTCCCGATAGCCCGGGAATGCCCATCTCCACTGCCGGTTCCCCCGCTTGATTATCGCCCGTGGTTGCTCTGGTTGCTACCCCTTCTGCCCGACAAACGGGCGGGCTCGAGTCTGGTCGCCCGATACCCCGGGTGGCCTGGGGGGGATGCATCGGATGTGGCCTCGGGGCCCCATCGTTCGTTTTGCCTCCCCTAGTTCGCCTTGTTTCCGGATATTCTGGGTTGTGAGCCTTATGGTCCTATCATGGGCCACTCTCCCGACCCACCGTGCCTTGGAATACCTACGTATTCGCGACGCTTCTTCTTCCGAGCCTTAGGCTTTATAAATACTCCTCTTTTCCTTTTCTCCACTACTTACTCTCCTCACTCTACTTGTTTCTTCCCTTTAAACCTCCTCTCCTGGTGATCACTTTCCAGGTCTACTATGGTTTATTCCCAGATCCCTACCGAGTCCCAGACGTCGTGGTCCAGGATGCGCTCCTCGACGTGTTTTCTCCGAAGCCTGATGGCAAGAACCCTCGATCCAGGGCCACCGTGACAATGTGTTATGAAGCCCTGAAATCCATGTACACCTATAAGGTCAATCTGAAGTATAAGATGGTCGGGGATCGTGTCGCTTCGCATCCTCTTCCTGGTTATGTCTCCATCTACGTTCACTATGCCGAGACTCGCATGACGTTGCTGCTCTCCCCGTTTACTCAGGCGGTCGTCAGTCATTGAAGGTTGTCGCTCTCGCAGTTCCCGCTGACCACCATGGACCACATAGTTACGTTTGAGACGGTCTACCGGGAATGTACTATCGAGCCCACGATTACCTTGTTCCGCTTTTTGTTCCACATCCTCCCGATGAATACGGACCGGAACCGTGTGGTCATTGTCGGTCGACCGGGGTTTCTCCTCTTCGAGCACCTCGTCGATCGCGCGCACAGCTGGCAGGATATCTTCTTTTTCATGGAGTTCAACCACCTGGGCCCGATCGACCCGGTTTGTCTCCCTCCTGAGGGGTGGGCGCCGCTTGATACTTTGAAAAGTCGTACGACTATTATTCCCGCCTTTTGCATGACCTTCGAAGAGCAGAAGGCAAATGATATACTCACTACTATCTACCATCATGGTCCTCTGGACTCCCGCAAGTTCAAGCACGGTTGGACCCTTGAGAGGCACATGAGAAGGCTAGAGGGAGATTGGGAAAGCAAGGTCGTGTCCCCCCCTCGGAAGAAGAAATCGCCTGTGATTAACTTGGAAGAATCAGGTGGCGGCAACTCCAGGAGGGGTCGTGCTGAGGCCAGTACGGGTGAAGTGGACGCGCTTCTTCGCAATGCTCGATCTGAGAAGCGGAAAGTTGGGGCAAAGAAGTCTCCTGATATTACTTTTGAGGAGCCAGAGAGGTTCGAGCAAGGCGAGAGTTCGGGACTCGGCCCTACCTATGAGATGGAGACGACGTTGTTGGAAAAACAAGGGTTCAACGCTCTCTTGGACTCTTCTGCCCTTGCTGGCAAGTTCGTTTGGGAGGGTGAGGCACCGACACAGATTGCGCGTCAAATCGTGACGCACAAATTCAATGTCGACCCATCCATTCTAGCTCGACGACAGAAGCGTCGAGTACTCACCTCTGCCAGGTAGGAAGCAGCCAACGAGAAAATATTAAAACTCCTCAACGCTGGACACATTCGGAAAGTTCGATATCCAACTTGGCTGGCTAACCCCGTCCTCGTTGAGAAACCCAATGGAAAATGGTGCATGTGTAATGATTTCATTGATCTCAATAAAACATGCCCCAAGGACAGTTACCCGCTGCCATCTATCGACGAACTAGTCGATGGAGCATCGGGTTACGAACTCCTCTCTATGATGGATGCTCACTCGGGATACAACCAAATCCTACAACGTCGCGGAATACGAAGCAGCTATACACCGCCTAAAGCTGTCTCGGCGTTGAGAATGTCATACTTCGCACTAACTCCCAGCTCGTAGCTCGGTAAACCACTGGTGAGTTTGCCTGCAAAGAACCAAAAATCACTAAGTATGTGGAGGTAATGGTGGCACTCACCAAACAATTCGCTGAGTTCAAAATCGAGCAAATCTTTCGAATTCAAAACACATCCGCCGATGCTCTAGCACGTCTAGTTTCGTCTTGGAATGGAGGGCAGCGTGAAATTTTAGTGGACTCTATACTCCAACCCACGTGCCAAGTATTGAATGTCACCTCCGATCCCCATGAAGATTGGAGACAACCAATACTGGCATTCATTCAGAATGGAGTACTTCCTGATAATAAGGGTGAGGCCAAAAAGTTGAAACATAAGGCAGCCAAGTATTGCGACGTCGGATGGGTGTTTTACAAAAAGTCCTTCGACAGTCCGCTGTTGCGCTGTTTGGCCAAGCAAGATACGGATAGGGTTATCCAGGAAGTATACGAAGGCTCGTGCGGACTCCACGAGGGAGGAAGAGCACTAGCCTTCAAAATCATAAGACTGGGCTATTATTGGCACACTCTAAGGTTGGAAGCTCGCACTTACGTCCGCAAGTGTCGAGCATGTCAGTTGCACAATCCAATGCAACAGAAACCAACCGCAGACATGACTCCGATCTTGAGAACGATCCCGTTCGTAAGGTGGGGACTGGACATAATAGGACCATTCCCAACCTCAACATCTCAAGCTCGATTCATCTTTGTAGCAGTAGACTACTTTACAAAGTGGGTCGAAGCCCAAGCAGTAGCGAAGATCACTCAAGATGCGGCAGTCAAGTTCATCTACCGCTACATAGTTTGTCGATTCGAAATCCCTCAGCTTATCACGGACAATAGCACACAATTCACGGGAGGAAAATTTTCAATGATGTGCGAGGACCTGGGCACAAAACTCCACTTTTCTTTCGTTTATCGACCTCAGGCAAACGAACAACAAGGCCATCGTACAAGGATTGAAAAAGAAAATCGAGTCGGCAAAAGGGGCTTGGGTAGACAAGTTGTGTGAAATCCTGTGGGTATATCACACAACAAGTAAAAACCCCACGGACAACACCCCCTTCGCTATGACTTATGGAGTGGAGTGCGTCTTACCAATCGAGATGAGTATACCAACGTATAGAGTCTCGAAGTACGACGAGCAGACCAAAGACCAAAACCTAGCAACAGAGCTAGAGTTGAGGGAGAAAACCCGTGACGAGGCGAACCTGCGGAATGAATCGTACAAGGCCAACGTATCAAAGTATCACAATCGCCAAGTACGAAAAAAGGTATTCCTACCAGGGACTTTCGTCATGCGGAAGGCTAACATAACAGAAAGGAATAGGCCAAGAATTAAATTGTCATCCAACTTCGAAGGACCCTACATCGTCGAAGAGGAGATACGATCAGGCACTTACCGCTTGCGACGGCAAGACGGGACAATGGTCCCGAACACCTGACACGCGGACAACATGCAACAATACTACGCTTAGGGTTGTTGCACCCCTTATTTCTTTGCTTTTCTTAGTATGTATGTTAAGTCATTAATAATTTGCAGAATAGAGTAGTTAATGCTTATTTTGTAAATTTTTCAAAAAGTCAATCATATTGACACCTTTTTCCGCTACCTATTTACGACTTCAACTACTACCCTAGTTTAAAAATCTATTTTATCGCTATGGCCCTAATAGATTAAGAATCGTTTTGTCGCTATGGCCTTAACGATCCGATCCCATCTTGTTGCTATGGCCTCGATGGGGATTAGAAGTTGCTCCGTCGCTATAACTGGAGTCGAACTACGCATTAGAGAACAAGTCTAGAGTTGCAGTCTAAGATAGGTAACCAACGAATATTTACGAACCTAACCCAAAAGGTTCTAAGTATTTACACCTCTTGTAATCATATCTCGATAGTTTTTATAACTCGACTTACTATGTCAATTAGTTTTGTGAATTTAAGTTAATTTGGAATATAATTTATTTAAGAATTTAACCGACGACTGAACTACGATTCGTACGACCAAACTTACGTCCAGAGTGGCTAAGCGAGGGTAGCAGAGTCTAAGTAACGACTTGTGAATCTAGTTTCGAGCCTAAGTTAAAATTCAAAAATAATTTATACGAACAATTAACTAAAGAAAGCAAAATAATTCATTCATAAGTTCAAAAGATCACAAAAAAAAGATTACAAAAAAAAAGTATTACAAAAGTCAGAGCATAAGTTAAATCTATCTAGTCTTCTCTGGCTTCGTTCTTCAGCTTGTCGAGAGCATCCTTGTTCTTCGACTGCTCGTTAGGATGCTCATCCACCCATGTCACAATATCAGAGATAAAATCCGCAGGCAAGGCAGGGAATACGGATGGTCCGAAAAAATTGATCTCTTGGAGTTGATCGGTGGTGAGACATGCCTGATTACGGCAGTCACTCCCAGCAACGCCCTTCAACAAGGACTAGGGTTCCGTCGCTTTACGCCGGACCCCCGGAAGGCTCCCACGGTGCGGAACAAGTTCATTGTCAAATCGCCGAGTTAACCCGTAAATCGCCGATTGGACTACCAAATCACCGACTTTAGAGTCAAATCGCCGAGTTAGGGCCCAGATCGGCAGTATGGTAGACTGCATATCTCGCCCCTTGAAACTCGGCGAGTTTGCCCTAAATAGGCGATTTCCATACCTGAAACGCTGATTTACGACCGTTACTCGCCGCCAGCCTACGCCATAAATGCTCCCATATATGGCAATAGGCACGATGTCTGCCTTTGATTGCGCCCTCCAAGACCCTATAAAAAGGGTCCCAAGGGGACACTCAAAGACACAACACAAGTTCCACTCTCACTAGAGCATCACTAAGAGAATCGCCGATTCTCACTAGAATCACCTATTCTCCACCTGCAGGTATTTGACGTAGAGCGCGCGTCGTGGACTCCAAAGCCTCCGGCATCACCTCGCACCACCACGAGCCCTGGTAGCAGATTCAGTGCTTCATCAGTTGGATCCGTCATAATCACGATTTTTTTTGCAAAGTCCGGCTTGAGCTCTCTCAGAGGGATCGCCGACTTTGTCAACTAAGTCGCCGATTTAGATCGACAATAGTCGATTCTCGCCTCAAGTCCGATTTATTCTTAAATCGCCGACTTAGCCTTGAGAATTGCCCGATCCAGAATATCGTCTGCTAGCTAAGAGTGTTGTCCACGACTTTGTTCGAAAACTTCCCAAAGTCAAAAGTCGCCGATTTAGACCTCTAAATCGCCGATTTTTCTTTGTTTTTCGAACAAGCTTGGTCAGGTCACCTCCCCGCTTTGGAACTATCCCGCTTCATCAAAAAGAAAAAGCACCCTTACGCCACGAGAAGGGTAAAATGCCAGCAACAGTTGAGCTGGAGCAAGGCGAGCAGTCTCGGCCAAAAAGGCCCGACGACGCTCAACCTGACCAAACAAACTCGATTCCTCCACACGAGGAACACTTGGTACTGAAGGACCCCTCCACTCTGGAAGAGAGGTTGTTCAACTTCATGGAGAACATGGAGAGAAGAATGAGTAACCTCGAACAAGCGAGGAGTCAAAAGACCATCATCCGTGAAAAGGCGGATGAGTCAGGGTCTATCTATTCTCCATCTGCGGAGAAGACCAAACAGAGTTCCCGTTTTAAGACAAAGACGGGACCCAGTAAGAGTCGCTCTGAAAGAACTCTTACCACTCGGTTCGTGGAGGATCTTCGTCGGAAACTGGCCGACGACCCAATCGTCGATAGTCCCCGTGAAATGTTAAGGATCAAAAACGCTCCCTTTCATGTAGACCTTTTGAAAGGATTCTTTCCACCGACCTGGAGGGTACCCAGGATCGAAGCGTATGATGGTTCGAGTGATCCAAAAGATCACGTGAACCTCTACCTTAACATCTTGGAACCGCAGACCACCGATAACGGGCTGTTGTGTCGGGCATTCCCCAGCACTCTCAAGGGCAGTGCTTATCGGTAGTTCTCCGGTCTGCCAGTTGGCTCTATCACAAGCTTCGCGGACCTTTCCTCAAAGTTCATCGCCCAACATGTAGGGATGATCAGGATCAAACACAGTGCCAATGCACTATTGGCACTACGACAGGACAAGCAGTCTCTTTGGGATTTCACAATCAAGTTCACTTCGATGATGACAGAAGTGAACGATTTAATCCCAAGTCTGGTCATAGCAGGGTACATCAGAGGATTGGTACCTTTCTCCCCATTGGCTCAGAACCTGATGCTCCATAAAGTGGAGACCCTGCCCGACCTCTTCCATCGAGCTCAATTATACATTGAGATGGAAGAGGAGGATGAGAATTAGCTAACGGAACTTGGGACCCCTAGCTTTAAAAAACCAAAGTTTGAGAGAAAAGGGTATACTGGAAAAAACAATTTCAATGGCACCTCTGGTAGGTACACCGACAATAGGGCTGAAGCTTTCAAAAAAGAGTGGAAGCCGAAACACGACAATAAGGTGTACCAGACCTCAATGAAGCAGTCGCCAAAGGGTGCACCTCAACAAAGGAGGGACTTCACCCCGCTAACCATCAGCAAGGGCGAACTGTTGGAAAAGCTAAAGAGCTGAGCGGATCTGCCCGCTCCTCGCTCTTTAGACCCTGCAACTAAGGACAACCGTAAGAAAGGTGGAAAATACTGCAAATTCCACAAGGACCACGGCCACCTAACAGACCACTACAGGGAATTCTCAGGCTTTGTCGAGCAACTGATCTCGAAGGGAGAACTTGGCAACTTCGTCAAGGGACCCCGATGACGGGACACTTGCAAATCTGATCCGAAGGGGAAGCGTCCACGTTCTCCTTCGCCAGATAGCGACAGCAGCGAGGATCGCCAACGGAAAACCATCAATATGATATATGGTGGTAGTTCCGTTGGTCAGAACAGGGGGTATGCCCGGAAGGTGCTGATGTCACAATCAACACCTCGAGACACCGGAAAACGGGTCCGCGAGGAGAAGTCTATATGCTTCTCCGAAGAAGACCAGGACGATGTTCTGAAAAGTCACGAGGATCCACTCGTGATCCAAGCAGACATCGGTCCCGATTCCCGAGTCGAGAGGATGATTGTCGATAGCGGCAGTTCCGCGGACATCCTCTACATGGACACTTTCACCAAGATGGGCCTTAAAAGGGAGGAGCTATCTCCCTGCAAGGAATCCATCTACGGTTTCACTAACATCACTGCTCCAGTGGCCGGTGTTATTGATTTGAAAGTCTCCATCGGTTCCAGGCAATGGAGGGTTAGTCGGACTTGTCATTTTATAGTAGTAGAAGTAGAATCCACTTTCCATGGCATTTTCGGACGACGTTTCATTCATGGAATCAAGGCAGTCCCGTCTTCTTATCACCAGTGCATACGATATCCAGTAAAAGGGTTCGTCGCAACAGTCAAAGGATCACAAAAGGATTCTAAACTAGGGTATAAGAAGGTTACCCAGCTGACTAGATTAAACAATATGCTCGTCCTTGCTCAACCCGACATTGGGGAAAGGAAGAAATTACAACCTGTGGACGAGACCGAGGTATTTCAGTTGGAGGGGGGACAGGTGGCATTAGGTAAGGGGCTACCCTCTGACCTAAGGGCCAAGCTTGTGACTGTCCTGGAGGAGCACCAGGACAGGTTCGTTTGGGAGGGTGAGGCACCGACACAGATTGCGCGTCAGATCATGATGCACAAACTCAATGTCGACCCATCCATTCCAGCTCGACATCAGAAACGTCGAGTACTCACTTCTGACAGGTGGGAGGCAGCCAATAAGGAAATATCGAAACTCTTGAATGCCGGACACATTCGGGAGGTCCGATATCCGACTTGGCTGGCCAACCCCGTCCTCGTCAAGAAACCTAATGGCAAGTGGCGCATGTGCATTGACTTCACGGATCTCAATAAAGCATGCCCCAAGGACAGTTACCCGTTGCCGTCCATCGACGTGCTAGTCGATGAAGCATCCAGTAACAAACTCCTCTCTATGATGGATGCCCACTCAGGATATAACTCTCGTCACGCGGAAGGCTAGCATAACCGAGAGGAACAGACCAAGGAATAAGTTGTCATCTAACTTCGAAGGTCCCTACTTCGTCGAAGAGGAGATAAGGTCAGGAACTTATCGCCTACGGCGATAGGATGGAACAATGGTTCCAAACACCTGGCACTCGAACAACATGCAACAATACTACGCTTAGTATTCAACATCTTAGTTCTTAGGTCCTCTTAGTGTGTATGCTAGTATAGATTACAAAATAGAATAGTTAGATTTTATTTTTGTAATTCTCATTTCAAAAAAGTCAATAAAGTTGACATTTCTTCCAAATCACCTACCTACGACTCTAACTAGTACCCTACCTTAGAAATCTATTTTGTCGCTATGGCCTTAATAGAATAAAATCGTTTTGTTGCTATGGCCTTAACGATCCTACTCCATCTTGTCGCTACGGCCTTGATGTGGGTCAAAAAGTTACTTTGTCGCTTCGGTCGGAGTTCAACTACACATTAGGGTATAAGTCTAGAGTCTTAGGTAGCTGATAAGTACAAATGAACATAACCCCAAAAGGTTCTAAGTACCTAGAACACATACAAAAATCTATTTTGTCGTTACGACCTTAATAGATTAAAAATCGTTTTGTCGCTATGGCCTTGACGATCCAACCCCATCTTGTCGCTACGGCCTTGATGAGGGTCAAAAGTTACTCTGTCACTTCGATCAGAGTTAAACTACGCATTAGGATATAAAATCTAGAGTCTTAGGTTTTAAAAAATTCTAAGTCCTAGCTAAATTCCCGATGTTTTTTATATTTCCAACTTATTACGTCAGTTAGCTTTGCGAGTCTTGATTAGTTGGGAAATTTAATTTATTCTCGAGTTTAGCCGTAGGCTGAGCTACGATTCGTATGACCAAGCTTACGCCCAGAGTGACTAAGATAGGGTTAGCAGAGTCTTATTTACGTTCAGAGTGGCTAAATTACGACTTGTGAATCTAGTTTCAGGCCTTAGTTACAATTCAAAAATAAATTAAACAAACAATTAATTAAGAAAGCAAAATAACTGATTATATTAAGTTCCAAAAAAGTACAAAAAATTATCAAAAATTACAAGCTAAACAATAAAATCTAATCCTCTTCAGCATCGTTCTTTAGCTTGTCCAGAGCATCTTTGTTTTTCTCTCTCTTCGGGATGCTCTTCTACCCATGTCATTATATCAGAAATAAAGTCGCCGGGTAGCGTAGGAAACACGGAAGTACCAAAGAAACTAAGTTCTTGGAGTTGATCAGATTGATACTTTTTATCCAACTCCAAGTCCTTAGCCTTTTCCAGAAGTGCAGAGTTCTCCTTCGACAACACGGAATTCTCCTTCTTCAAAGTTTCCAACTCCTCTTTAGAGCGAGAGAGTTGGTCATTCAGCTCAGCACTCTTCTTCTCCAGATCAGAATTAGTGTTCCTCAAGTTAGAATTTGTGGCCTCAGATGTAACCACATTTCCAATTTCAGCCTCAAGCTGAATACGCATGTCTTCGATCTGCTTGCTCGAAGCGGTAGAAGCGTCTTTCAGTTCTTTGCGTAGTCCCATAATCTTCGCAATATATTCCTCAATTTCTTTCTTTTGGGACTCTATAGTCTTCTCCTTCTTCGGGATGACATTGTCTCGGCAGTTATCGAGCTTCCTCTTGACATGTGTCAGCTTTTCCAACTGCTTCTCACTAAACTTATACTTGGTGTCCAGTTCGTTGTATTGATCCTACAGTCGCTGGACATCATTGATAGAATCCATGCTAAAGCATGTATGGGCCATGTAGCAAGCCTACATACAAAAAAAACAAACAAATTAGTAAACAAAAAATAATAAATAAAACGATGTTTTCGGAAATTAGAAGCACTTACAACATTCAAGGCTGTCATGAGCTCGCTCCGAACCCATCTTCCAGGCTTCACCATTAGGATAGACATGGCATGCGCTCTGACTTGTGGATCATCCATGAAATCAGGAAGCTTCACACCACTATTCTAGGGCTCGAAACCAACTTTCTCAGGTACGACACGAGAACTTGAACCCTTCTCGAAGGTACTCTTGGGCTCAGAAGCTTTCGCCTTCTCCAGCCTAGTAAGCTTTGCTCTTCGGTACCTTTCAGCCATATGTGGAGTGGCAACATCAAACTATAGAAGCGTATGCTTCTTCCCACTCACCATGAGGCGAGTTATTATTCTTCAAAGCCTCGACAATCTTGGTGGAAGCAATCACATCATCAGCCAACATGCTTAATGTTGTGCTCAGATGACGGCTAGGATCAGCCCAATCTTCCCGACTGTCGGGAAGAAATTCAGAACTCACAAATACAAACTCCTTCCACATCCCGTGGTTAGAAGGCAGATCATCAACCAAGTTGCGATTAAAGTGTCGTCGCGCCACCCCAAGACGACCCGATCCAACTTTCCCATCCTTGCACAGCTTATAATAGTTGAGAAACAAGTGTGCAGTGGGAGTAATGTTCAGACTCCAACAGATGTTGGAGAATCCTCTCAAAGTAACAAAAAATCCCGCTGGTAGTTGTGACAGCGAGACCTCAAAACCAAGCAGAATTTCATTCATGAGTTCCGGAATGAGTAGCTCAGTGAAATGCTTGAAATACATTTTTGGGAGAGTCTGGAATCCCGGTGGTGGGAGATTCGCAGGCTGATACTGTGACACCCAGAATCGCAGGTGTCCCGAAATCCGCATCCCCCACAATAGATCACGAGCCTCGCTCGCATTAATGATAGAGGGAGGATGTATAACAGCATGACGCGTAAGCGTCGCGACATTCATAACTTGCTCAAACCTACCATCACATATGTCTCGCAATGCACAAATCCGGTCGGATTTATAGTTCCAGTATAGTTTGGGAAATCGGCATAAGGGTCACGATTTCTATCCATTTCGACCGGAGGTGGAGGAGTCCTCTCCCTTGAGTGATGACCCACATTAGGAGAAGGGCAGGGAATTCCACCATCGAAGACCAACTCCTCGTCGAAGTTCAGATTGTGAGGGTTCTCGGCCTCCTCCTCTTGGCCAGGTACATGGACTTTGCCTTTGCCATGGCTTCGTCGTCACCTCTTCTTCTTAGAACCATCATCCTCAGATGGTCGCTTATTAGGGTTCCTCCCAGACACGATGAGACCCTCGGAATTCACCACAAGTGGTTCAGGATTCGCATTCGAATTATCTACTGTCATAATAGGAATCGCCGACTCAACTACTGGAGTCGTCGATTCAATATGGGAAGTCGCCAACTCATAACGTATGTTAGATGCCTCGGAGTCGGCTGCCAGTTTTTCCCTTCTTTTAAAGAAGGCTTTCTTCTTAAATCCCTTTGGAATCGGTGACTCCGCAGAGGGAATCGGTGACTCCAGCGGGAAGAGAAGAAAGAATCTTTCCCTGTTCGACCTCGGGCACGATGTTCAGAACCTTGTCTAGAATCGTCGACTCCGTAGAGGGAATCGACGACCCAGCCAGAAACTCAAGCAATTCGTGCATAGAGGCACTCAGATTATCATCGGTAGATGGAACCACCGAAATCGTCGATTCAACGTCTCTGGGAGGAGACGGAATCGGCGACTCGACGGTGTTCAACACCTCGATGAGTGTCTCATCGGCCATCTCCGCGATCATGGTGGCAGCTTCGGCCTCTGAAAGATGGGGAATTGTTCTTGTCATTTCACGGAATCGTCGATTCACAGGAAATTAAACTGAGAATCGACGACAGAAGGATCTAGGGTTTTAGGCGAATCGAATTGGGAAAAGTGAAGTGAGAAGTGTTAAGCGATCACCACTATTTATAGCCCCTGGGAGAATTGCAAAAACCCCCTAGAGAATCCGAAAATTGCAAGGGAAGGAATCGGAAATCGATCTCCAAATCCCTGAAATCACGCCTGAGTCGACGATTCCTAAGCTGAATCGTCGATTCCGGTTACTATTTCGTAAAAATTTTAGATATATATTTCCTTATTAGGAAATTTACAAATATTCTCTAAATATCTCCAAGGATCTTCTAAGAGATCCGACGTTTCGTAATAGGAGTCGACGATTCCCAGAGAGAGTCGCCGACTCAAGGGGGAAAATTTCAAAACAGCCCTCACAGTTACCCAAAACTCACGAGTCGACGATTGGGGCACCCAGTCGTCGACTCAGGGTAAACAACGACAAAACTGCCTCACGAGCATGTTTTCAGGAGGGAGTATCACAAACTCTCTCCGGCCTTCTGTCGCTTCGGCCAGAAGGCGTCATATTCCAGGGGGGAGTATGACAAGCTCTCTCCAGCGTCAGGGTTCAAAATTGCAAAGGTAACCCTCGAGTGTCGAATATTTTTTGGATTTGTCGATTGCTCTATCGTTTGTAACTCTACGTTAATTTGGAGCTATAAATTATCCGTAAATTTAACCGTAGGCTGACCTATGATTCGTACGACCAAGTCTACGCCCAGAATGGCTAGCAATAGGGTTGGCAGAGTCTAATTTACGTCCAGAGCGGCTAAATTACGACTTGTGAATCTAGTTTCGGGCCTTAGTTACAATTTAAAGGGTAATTTATATGAAAGATTAGCAAAGAAAAAACAAAAGGTAGCCCATTGACAATCAAAATCAAATATTTCAAAAAACTACTCATTCCAAAAGTTATGTGTCACAATGGCACAAATTTCGAGGGGGAGTATCACAAACTCTTCCGACACTTCTGTCGCTTCGTCTAGAAGTCGTCAAATTTCGGGGGGAGTATCTCAAACTCTTCCGACACTTCTGTCGCTTGGGCCAGAAGTCGTCAAATTTCGAGGGGTGGCATCACAAGCTCTCCCGACACTTCTGTCTCTTCGGCCAGAGGTCGTCAAATTTCGAGGGGAAGTATCACAAGCTCTCCCGACACTTCTGTCACTTCGGCCAGAGGTCGTCAAATTTCGAGGGGAAGTATCACAAGCTCTCCCGGCACTTCTGTCGCTCCGGCCTGAAGTCGTCAAATTTCGGGGGGAGTATCACAAACTCTCCCGACACTTCTGTTGCTTCGGGCAAAAGTCGTTAAATTTTGGGGGGAGTATCACAAACTCTCCCGACACTTCTGTCGCTTCAGCCAGAAGTAGTCAAAAATTGAACACGGTAAGATCTGTCGCTTCAGCCAGATTTACCAAGGTTTTATTGAGCAAAGGAAGGGCATCACGAAGGGTAAAATCACACGGTAAGTTCAATAAGTAAATAAAAATATGCGTTTTGGACTGATCAAGTTGTTTTGCAGGATGTTTCCTTTTTTGCAGGTAAGATTCCGCCATTTTGGCCAAGATCAGATTCTGATAGTGAATCTGTAGCCTTGACCGGAATCAGATTCTAATAGTGAATCAATAGATTCTGTCGCTTCAGCCAGAATCAGACTCTGATAGTGAGTCGGTCTGTCTTGTCACTTTGGCCTTGACAGACCAGAGGTCATTTTGTCGCTTTGGCCTTAACGACCTCAAGGGGGGAGTATCACAAGCTCTCCCTGACACTTCTGTCGCTTCGGCCAGAAGTCGTCGAATTTCATTTTGTCGCTTTGGCCTTAATGGACCAAGAATTATTTTGTCTCTTTGGCCTCAATAATTCTTCTATCTTGTCGCTTTGGCCGTAATAATTCCCTCTCATCTTGTGCTTTGGCCTTGATGTTGATACAACAAAAGTCGCTCCTGATCAGAGTTGGACTATAAACACGTAGTTTCGTTGGCCTGGAACTAGATTCTGATAGTGAATCAATCCATCTGATAGTGCATGGATAACAAAGTCATTGTGTCGCTGTGGCCGCAATGATTCGATCCCATCTTGTCGCTTTGGCCTTGATGCGGATCACCTTACAAGGGGGGTGATGAAGCACGAAATCTGCTACCAGTGGGCTCGCGGGGTTGCGAGATGGGCCGTAGGCTGTGGAGTCTACGACGCGCGCTCTACGTCAAACACCTGCAGAAGAGGAGGGGAATCGGCGACTCTCTTGGGAGTAGGCGATTCGGGCTCCTGGATGCTCTAGTGTGGAGTGTGTGGTCAAGTATATGTGTTGTGAATGGAGAACACCCCTAGGACCCCTTTTATAGAGTCCTAGAGGCGTTTCCATTCAATTGAGTGGGCCCCACCCCATTATGGTACCCTATTGAAGGGCGCCATAATGGTGTGGGCCCGCCCAAGTAACGGCTGGGAGTCGGCGACTCAGGTGTGGGAGTCGCCGACCCAGAGGTGGAGTCGCCGACTCCTTTGAGGCCAAGTCCTCGGTCTACCAGACCCGAGTTTCCTGGCCGGAGTCGGCGATGCACCACTAGAGTCGGCGACTTGGTAGTCCCAGTCGACGACTCCCAAGTGTTGCCTTGGGCTCTTGACGTAGACACGTGCTCCGTACCGTGGAAGCCTTCCGGGGGTCCGGCATATAGCGACGGAATCCTATTCCTTGTTTGAAGGGCGTTGATGGGTAGTGACTGGTGTAATCAGGCATGTCTCACCAGTACTCCCCCCTGAAGAGAGCACAAGAAACATGGTGTATCACCAGTACCCCCCCGTCAATCAAGGTTCAAAGTGTTTGATCCAGCACCAAGGCCAAAGCGACAAGATGAGATCGAATCATCCGCCCACAGTGACGTAATGATTCAGAATCCATAGGCCAAAGCGACAAGAATGGATCGAGTTCCAGGCCAC
>LFYR01001383.1:52456-70008 GCA_001185155.1 Zostera marina
CGAAACGACGAGGCGAATCCAACCATGGCGATGGATTTTCGTTTCGGTAAAAGAGCTGGGCTATGAGTGGTCCTATTCAGCCAAAGCGATGAATGAAGACGATGATCGAATGGGTGAGTTTGCCCCAAGATAGGCGAGTTTGCCCCTTGATAGGCGAGTTTGCCCCTTGATAGGCGAGTTTGCCCAAGATAGGCGAGTTTGCCCAAGATAGGCGAGTTTGCCCAAGATAGGCGAGTTTGCCCAAGATAGGCGAGTTTGCCCAAGATAGGCGAGTTTGCCTAAGATAGGCGATTTTTGCTTGGGAAAAATCGAACCTATGCGAAGACGTAAGTCCAGAGCAAAGGATGACTTGACCGAGCTTGTTCAAAAAACAAAGAAATAAGTCGGCGAGTTAGGGGAAAACTCGGCGACTTTAGATTTCGAGGTATTTTTCGAACAAAGTCGTGGACAACACTCTTAGATATCCGGATCGGGCGATTCTCAAGGATAAGTCGACGATTTAGGGCTAAATCGGACCTTAACCGAGAATCGGACGATCTAACTCGGCGACTTTTTAACAAACTCGGCGAACCCTCTAGGAGAGCTCGAGCCGGATTTTTAAAAAATCGCGATTACGACGGGATACCGGTGGTTCGGTAGTCCCACAGACGGCGCCAGCTGATGAAGCACTGAATCTGCTACCAGGGCTCGCGGTGGTGCGAGGTTGATGCCGGAGGCTTTGGAGTCCACGACGCACGCTCTATGTCAAATACCTGCAAGTGAAACTAGGCGATTCTAATGAGACTCGCCGAGTTTCGTAGTGTAGTGCTCTGGTGTGAGAGTGGAACTTGAATCGTGCCTTTGAGTGTCCCCTTGGGACCCCTTTTATAGGGTCTCGGAGGGCGCACTCATCGGCGGAGATCGAGCCTATGGTCATATATGGTAACATTTATGACGTTGGCTGCCGCCGAGTAACGGTCGTAAGTCGCCGATTCAGGTATGGAAGTCGCCTAGTTAAGGGCTAACTCGGCGAGTTTCTAGCGCTAAGACGTACAGTCTACCATACTGCCGATCTTTCCTTAACTCGGCGAGTTATCCTGTATATCGGCGACTTGGTAGTCCAATCGGGCGACTTTACGGGCTAACTCGGCGATCTGGACGATGAACGTGTTCCGCACCGTGGGAGCTCTCCGGGGGTCCTTCCATAGCGACGGAGCCCTAGTCCTTGTTGAGAGGCGTTGATGGGTAGTGACTGGTGTAATCAGGCATGTCTCACCAGTACTCCCCCCTGAAGAGAGCACAAGAAACATGGTGTATCAACACATAGCTTCCACATATTTCGTGATTTGTGGTTCCTTGCAGGCGAACTCACCAGTAGTTTGCCGAGCTATGAGCTGGGAGTCAGTACGAAGCGTGACCTTCTCAGCGCCGAGAGTTCGCAACGGCTTTAGGCCATGTATGGCTTCTTCGTATTCCGCGACATTGTTAGATGCCGGGAAGTGAAGTCGTATCTAGTGTTCGTAATTTTTTCCATCTGGACTATGGATTTTCACTCCGATACCCAAGCCTGTGCTGCAGCTCAAACAGTCTACATCCAAAATCCATGGTTGGGTTAGGTTCGATGGTGTGAGCTCGACATTGAAATCTGCCACAGCTTGCCCTTTGATGGTAGTGGCTGGTCGGAAATCCAAGTCAAACTCACTGAGCTCAATTGCCCACTTAGTTAACCTTCCCGATATGTCTGGCTTGTGGAGCAGACGGCGTAAGGGACACGATGTAAGTACTATGATCGTGTGCGCCAAGAAGTAGGCTCGAAAACGACGACAAGCGGTGTCCAAGTGATACTACCCTTAGCCGCAGTTTTTAGTAGCTGGAAAAACGGTTTGCATTTGTCAGTTGTTTGCGATATGAAATGACTGAGCACATTAATTCGTCCGTTCAACCTCTGTACATCTCTGATTGTGCAGGGGCCTTCCATATCAAGAATTACTTGGATTTTGTCGGGATTTGGTTTAATCCCGTGCTTACCTACGTAGAAACCAAGGAACTTACCTTCCTTGATTTCGAAGGAACACTTGTTTGGGTTAAGCTTCATTCCGTGTTGCTTTAATGTCCTAAGGGTTTCTATTAGATCCTCGGGGTGCTTTTCCATGCTTGATGATTTGACCAGGATGTCATCAACAAAAGCGGAAACATTGCGCCCGATCTGGTCCGCGAAAACCTTGTCCATTAAGCGTTGGAATATAGCCTCAGCATTCCTTAAGCCGAATGGCATCACTTTATAACAGAATGTCCCTGAGTCCGTGATGAAGTATGTTTTTTCTTCATCGGTCTCATGCATTAGGATCTGTTATATCCTGAGTGGGTGGTGAGACATGCCTGATCACGTCAGTCACTCCCAGCAACGCCCTTCGACAAGGACTAGGGTTCCGTCGCTTTATGCCGGACCCCCGGAGAGTTCCACGAATTCGGAAGGAGTGTCTACGTCAAGTACTCAAGGCATCAAGGCAACACCTGGGAGTCGCCGACTAGGACTACCAAGTCGCCGACTGGGACTACCAAGTCGCCGACTGGGACTACCAAGTCGCCGACTGGGACTACCAAGTCGCCGACTGGGACTACCAAGTCGCCGACTCCAGGGGTGAATCGCTGACTCTAGGCCTCGTGGACAGTTCTGGTAGACTGCCACTGGGCTCATGGGGAGTCGGCGATTGAACCTCTGGATCGGCGATTCCCACACCTGAGTCGCCGACTCCCAGCCGTTACTTGGGTGGGCCCACGTCATTAAGGCACCCCTTAATAGGATACCTTAATGGGGTGGGTCCCACGCTAATGAATGAGGAAACGTCCCCCAAGACCCTATAAAAGGGGTCCTTGGGGGACCTCTACCCTCAAGTCATTCCCACTTGGCACACACCAACCAGAGCAACACTTGGAGCCCGAATCGCCTACTCCCAAGAGAGTCGCCGATTCCCCTCCCCTTCTGCAGGTACATTGACGTAGAGCGTGCGTCGTGGACTCCAAAGCCTCCGGCCCTCCTCGCGACCCCGCGAGCCTACTGGTAGCAGATTTCGTGCTTCATCAGCTGACGCCGTCTGTGGGACTATCGAACTACGATATCCCGTCTTAATCGCGAAATTTTCTTCGCAAAGATCAGCTCGATTCCCTTAGGGTGAGTCGCTGACTTTGTGTCAAGGAATCTCCGATTCACACAGGCAATCGCCGACTCCACCCAGTGAGTCTCCGATTGCGGGTTATTCTGCTAGCTAAGAGTGCTGTCCATGGCCAGACTCGAAGGAAAAGCTACCTAAAGCAGTCCCCGATTCCACCATCGTGTGTCGCCGATTCCATCTTGTGAATCGCCGACTAACCTTGTGAATCGCCGACTCCACTTGGTTTTTTCTCGAGCCTCTACTCAGCTCGAAAGTCAAAAAACCTAAGGAGTCGCCGACTCCACCTGCTGAGTCGCCGACTCCACTTGGTTTCTTTCGAGTTAGCTCAATTAATACCTACGCTCCGGTTGGAATTCGCTTTTGTCATCTATGACATCTGAAAGGCAAAAGCACGATTACCATCTGAGAAACAAGAGTAAATCTTCAGTGATACCCGATGGGGCACACACTGAGCATCCTCAGCCAAACATACAAGTTGAAAGGTTCGAGGATGCCCAAACTCCCCTCTGGCCCTGAATCTCACGCTCCATAAAGTTCAGACCTTACCCGACCTCTTCCAACGAGCTCAGTCATTCATTGAGGTGGAAGAGCAGAATGAAAACAAGCTAGTGAAACTTGAGAACACTAGCTTCAAAAAACAAAAGTTCGAGAGAAGAGCTACAATGACTCCTCGAACAGATACACTAGCGATGCGGCTGATTCCTTCAGAAAGGATTGGAAGCCTAAACATGATAACAAGGTGTATCAAACATCTATCAAACAATCGCCAAGGGGTCCACCTCAACCTTGGAGGAACCGGACCCCACTAACAATCAGCAAAGGCGAGCTGTTTGAAAAACTGAGGAACAGAGCGGATCTGCCCGCTCCTCGCTCTATGGACCCTGCAACCAAGGATCGCCGCCAGAAAAGTGGAAAATTCTGTAAATTCCACAAGGACCACGACCATCTGACAGACTATTGCAGGGAATTCTCGCTCTATGTCAAGCAATTAATTTCGAACGGCGAACTTGACAACCTGGTCAAAGGATCCCGGGATCGAAACAATTGCAAGTCTGACACGGAAGGGAAGCGCCCACGCTCTCCTTCACCAGACAGCGACAATAGCGAGGACCACCCACGGAAAACCATCCATATGCTATTTGGTGGTAGACCCACAGGAAGGCTAGCATAACTAAGAGAAGTAGGAATAAGCTGTCACCCAAAAGTCCTTGCATCTGGCACACGGACAACGTACAGCAACATCGCGCTTAGTATTAAGCGCGTTAGAGCCTCTTAGTCTATATGTTAGTTTAAAAATTACAAATCTTACTGTTGTAATTTACATTTTTTAATAAAATTTAGATTTATCATCTACCTACGACTCTAGCTAGCACCCCACATTATGAATCTATTTTATCGCTATTGCCTTAATAGATCAAAATCATCTTTAAACACATTATGATTCAACCCAATCTTGTCACTTCAGCCTAGATATGGGTCCAAAAAGTTGCTCTGTCATCATGGCCAGAGTTCAACCACGCATTAGGGTCTAAAAGTAGAGTCCTAGGTAGTTGATAGGTACAAGTGAACCCAACCACAAGAGGTTCTAAGTACTCACCACAAATCAGAATCTATCATTTCGCTACGGCCTTAATAGATTAGTAGTCGTTTTTAAACAATTTCACCCCATCTCATTGTTACATCTTTGATATGGGACAAAAGTTGCTCCGTCACCTCGGCCGGAGTTGAACTACATAGTAAGGAACCTAGAACACAATTCTAGAGTCTTAAAGTTTATCAAATATCCTTTGGTTATCTTTCGTTAATTTTTGTTACTTTTTGAACTTATTAGATATTACGAGTTTCTATTAGTTGTAAAGTTTAATTTATTTTCGCGAATTTAACCGTAGACTGAGCTACGATTCGCATGACCAAGTCTACGCCCAGAATGACTAGCAATAGGGTTAGTCTAATTTACGTCCAGAGCGGCTAAATTACGACTCGCGAATCTAGTTTCGGGTCTTAGTTATATTTTAAAAGAATAAAGTAAATGAACAATTAATAAGAAAACAAAAGCGATTAATTCATTAAGTTCGATAAAAAGGTTACAAAGATACAAAAATCTAAGGACTTAGAAGATCTAATCTTGGGCAGCTTCGTCCTTCATTTTATCGAGGGCTTCTTTGTTCTTCTCGAGCTCCTCGGGGTGCTGCTCTACCCATGCCATTATGTCAGTGATGTAGTCGGGGGGTAGAGCAGGAAACATAGTCGGGCCGAAGAAGATGAGCTCTTGAAGCTGGTCGGATTGGTAGCGCACATCCAAATCCAACCCAGCAGCTTTCCCAGAGAGTGCGGCATTGTCATCCTTAAGAGCTAGAACCTCTTCTTCCGCACTCGCCAGCTCACTCTTCAGCTCAGTTGTTTCGCTTCGGCTCTGAGCAGCTTGCTTCTTTAGATCCGCTATGGTAGCCTCAAGCGAGGCTACGTGCCCTTTCTCGCTAGCTAGCTGGCTCTTCAGATTTTCAGTCTCTTTAGCACGGCCAGCAGTAGCAGCTTTCAGATCTTTACGGAGTGCCAAGATCTTCGCGACGTAATCATCAATCTCTTTCTGCTTGGACTCAATAGTTTTGTCCTTCTTGGGCAGAATGTTGTCGCGAAGATTCTCCATTCTGGATCTCACGTTCTTCAATTTGTCCAAGGCTTTCTCACTTTCCTTGAACTTCGCGTCGAGTTGGTTGTATTTCTCTTGGATCTTCTCGACGTCATGGATTGAGTCCCCATGATAGCAAGCATGTGCCATGTAGCAAGCGGCATTCATATGCTTTAGAAGCTCGCTCCGGCACCAGGTCCTAGGATGACCCAAAAGGAGTGACATCGCTTCCCTCCGAGTTTCAGCGTCAGCCATGAAATCGGGAAGTGTCACCCCAGCAGAAGTGTAAGGCACGTAACCTCTAGGAGGTGGTGGTGCGGAGCGAGAGCTCGACCCGTGCTCGAAGGTCCGGCGAGGCTCGCTGCGAGAAGTCTTCTTCTTTCTCAGTCTGATCAGCTTGCCTTTTCGGAACCTCTTGCGCATGTAAAAAGGAGCAGCGTCGTGATATAAAATCGAACGCTTCTTACCGCCCTCCAGCTCCTTTTCAGTGGGTGGTTCATGCGCCTCTTCCACGTCCTCAAATGTAAAGTCCTCCCTTTGGCAGAGGACAAAGGGAACACCGCACGGCACAGAGTATGCAGTGAGGGTCCACGCTATTCGATCCGAGGCTTCGATATCCCTCGTGGTCAGCTCGATCGAGGCATTCATATGCACTCGATGGGGATCATTCCATATTTCCCGACTCCCGGGAAGAAATTCAGAAGTGATGAAGATAAACTCTCTTCTCCAGTTGCATCCGAAGTTCGTCGGCAACTCATCGAGGATATTTTTATCGAAATGTCGTCGCGTGAATCCGACGCGACCAGATGTAGACTTCTCTTTGGTGAGCTTGTAGAAGTACAGAAACAAGCTCGCCGTCGCAGCAATGTTCAGCCCCCAGCAAATGTTCATAAAGCCCCGCAGGATCACAAAGAATCCCGCCGGGAGCTGCGACAGGGACACTTCGAATGTGAGAAGTACTTCGCTAATGATCTCCGGAATTGGTAGCTCGGAGAAGTGCTTGAAGTAAACCCTTGAGATGGCCTGGAATCCCGGGGGTGGCAGATTGATGGGTTGATAGCGCGACATCCAGAATCGCAAGTGTCCGGATAATTGAATCCCTGAGAGTAATGATCGAGCGTCGCTCGCATTGAGGCTTGAAGGGGGGTTCAATCCATCAGACCCATCCAAGGTTGCATGAGTCATAACCTGTTCGTACTCGCCGTCCCCAGAGCGGCCGATCGGGAGCAACCTTGGCACGCCATTCGCGGCGATTTCACAATGAGCGAACCCAGAGGGGTTCAAAGCTCCAACATATGTACTTAAGTCGAGGTCCGGATCTCGACTAGCATCCAAATCCACGGGAGGTGGCAGAGTTCTTTCAGAGCGTCGGCCCGCTCTACGGCGTGGATTAGGAGCACCACGGTCCACAGTCAGTGTCTCCTCAAAGTTGATATTTAGAGGAGGAGGGACCCCTTCATTTTCTTCGGGCACGTGTACCTTTTCCTTTCTGGTGGTGCACCTTCTCTTTCTCTTCAGAGAAGGACCTTGGTTCGGGTTCAGTCCCGACACAATATGGCCTTCCGCGTTCACAACCAACGGAGCGGTGCGACGTGCGGAAGAATCATCAATCAGCATGGGAGTCGCCGACTCCAACACATGAGTCGCCGATTCAGTGAGAGGAATCAGCGAGTCACGGCCAGAGTCGCCGACCCAATGGCAGCTGAGCCCTTTCCCCTTCGCTTGAAGGATTTTCCCTTGACAGGACCTGCATGTGTCGCCGACACAGAGGCCTCGGGAATCTCCCCCATCTCAAGAGGCTCCCGTACGACCACAAGGGCCTTGCACTGAGTCGCCGACTCCACAAGGGGAGTCACCGATACTGACGAGGCGCCAAGCAGTTCGTGCACGGTGGCACTCAGCTCCATATTACGAGGTGGCACGACCGGAGTCGCCGATTCAACCTCTCTGTCAGGAGAGGGAATCGGCGATTTGACGGTGTTCAACACCTCGTCTAGATCATCAACAGTTAGGTCGGCTATAAAGTCCGACGTTTCGGCTTCTTTCAGTGAGGACAAAGGGGAATCGGTGGTAGACATCGTGGGAATCGACGATTCGAAGGTGAAAAACTAGGGAATCAGCGATTGAAAAATCTGGGGGTTTAGGCGATTGAAGTGGGAAAAGGTGTTGTGAGGTTTTGGGGAAAACCTCTCCACTATTTATAGCCCTTGGGAAAATTGCAAAAACCCCCCAGAAAACCCAAAATTTATAAAATTTGAGATCAAGAATCGATCTCCAAATCCCCCGAATCACGCCAAAGTCGCTGACTCCACAGGGAGTCGCCGACTCCAAACAAAAACTCACAGCACTGTGAGAAATATTTCCTTATTTGGAGATTTTACAAATATTCCCCGGATATCCTCCAAATATCCCAAGGATCTCTAAAAAGATCCGACGGTTACACTAGGAGTCGCCGACTCGCAGGGGTAAAAAACAAAAAAGCCCCCTACAGTTACCCAGACCATAGGTATCGCCGACTGGTAGGAGTATCACAAACTCCAGTCGCCGATTCAGGGTAAAATAACACTAAAACTGCCCCAAGTGCAAGTTTTCAGGGGGGAGTATCACAAACTCTCCCGACACTTCTGTCGCTTCGGCCAGAAGTCGTCAAATTTCAAGGGGGGAGTATCACAAACTCTCCCGACACTTCTGTCGCTTCGGCCAGAAGTCATCACACTTCAGGAGGGAGTACCACAAGCTCTCTCCATCGTTAAGGTTCCGAATTTAAAGGCAACCTTTGAGTGTCGAATATCTCTGATTCGTCGTTTGCTCTATCTCTAGTAACCCGACGCTAATCTAGAGGTATAAATTGTCCGTAAATTTAATCGTAGGCTGAGCTACGATTCGTACGACCAAGTCTACGCCCAGAGTGGCTAGCAATAGGGTTAGCAGAGTCTAATTTACGTCCAGAGTGGCTAAATTACGACTTGTGAATCTAGTTTCGGGCCTTAGTTACAATTTGAAGGGTAATTTATATGAAAGATTAGCAAAGGAAAAACAATAGATAGTTCACCGACAGTCACATACTTCGAAAAACACTCGTCGCAAAGGTTTGTATGTCACAAGGGCACAATTTTCGAGGAGGTGTATCAAAGCTCTCCCGACAATTCTGTCTATTTGATAGAAGTCATCACATTTCGAGGGGGAGTATCACAAGCTCTCCCGACACTTCTGTCTATCTAGATAGAAGTCGTCACATTTCGAGGGGGAGTATCGCAAGCTCTCCCGGCACTTCTGTTTATTTAGATAGAAGTCGTCACATTTCGGGGGGGAGTATCACAAGCTCTCCCGGCACTTTTGTCTATTGGATAGAAGTCGTCACATTTCGAGGGGGAGTATCACAAGCTCTCCCGACACTTCTGTCTATCTAGATAGAAGTCGTCACATTTCGAGGGGGAGTATCGCAAGCTCTCCCGGCACTTCTGTCTATTTAGATAGAAGTCGTCACATTTTGATGGGGAGTATCACAAGCTCTCCCGACACTTCTGTCGCTCCGGCCAGAAGTCGTCAAAAATGTTGAGCACAGTAAAATCTGTCGCTTCGGCCAGATTTACCGAGGACAAATTTGAGCAAAGGAGGGACATCACGAAAGGTAGATCACACGGTAAGTTCAATAATAAATATATGCGTTTTCGAACTGATCTAGTTGTTTTGCAGGATGTTTTCTTTTTTGCAGGAAAGGTTCTAATAGTGAACCAAGTTCTAATAGTGAACCAGACTCTGATAGTGAGTCAGCAGGTTCTGTATCTGAGGCGAGAATCGGATTCTGATAGTGGATCTATAGCCTTGGTCAGAACCAGACTCTGATAGTGAGTCAGTAGGTTATGTATCTGAGGCGAGAATCAGATTCTGATAGTGGATCTGTAGCCTTGGTCAGAACCAGACTCTGATAGTGAGTCAGCAGGTTCTGTATCTGAGGCGAGAATCGGATTCTGATTATGGATCTGTAGTCTTGGTCAGGACCAGACTCTGATAGTGAGTCAGCAGGTTCTGTATCTGAGGCGAGAATCGGATTCTGATAGTGGATCTGTAGCCTTGGTCAGAATCAGACTCTAGTAGTGAGTCAGATTCTAATAGTGAATCAGTAGGTTCTGTATCCAAGGCAAGAATCGAATTCTGATAGTGGATCCGTATTCTTGGTCAGAATCAGACTCTGATAATGAGTCGGCACTTCTGTCGTTTCGGCCAGAAGCTGTCACATTTGTTGAGCATGATAGATTTGTCGCTTCGGACAGATCAATCAAGGATTTATTGAGCATAAGGAGGAGCAGCATGAGAGGCAACTCCACACGGCAAGGTCAGTAAATCAATAAATATATCTTTTAAACTGATATAGTTGTTTTGCAGGTTGTTTTTTTGTTTTGCAGGCATGATTCTGTCGCTTCGGCCAGAATCAGACCAAGAACTATGTTGTCGCTTTGGCTTCAATAGTTCTTCGAACATTTGGAGATCATTTTGTCGCTTTGACCTTAATGATATCGACCCATCTTGCGCTTCGGCCTATGGGGTAACCGTCGTTGCGGACACCAAGTCGCTCTTGATCAGGGTAGACTATAAACATCAGTTCTGATAGTGAACTAGATTCTCGTGCTTCGGCCAGAATCAGATTCTAATAGTGAATCCACGCGATCTGTCGCTTCGGTCAGAACCCGATTCGGATAACGAATCCACGCATTCTATTGCTTCGGCCAGAATCAGATTCTAATAGTGAATCCACGCATTCTGTCGCTTCGGCCAGAATCCACACAACAAAAGTCGCTCTTGATCAGAGTAGGACTATAAACATGTAGTTCCATTGGCCTGGAACTAGATTCTAATAGTGAATCAGTCCATCTGATAGTGCATGGACCACACAGAGCCATTAGTGTCGCTGTGAGCGCAATGACTCAATCCCATCTTGTCGCTACTCGCCTTGATGCGGATCACCTTGCTTGGGGGGAGGATACTGGCGGTACACAGGTGTTTTGCCATGCTCTCTTCAGGGGGGAGTACTGGTGAGACATGCCTGATCACGTCAGTCACTCCCAGCAACGCCCTTCGACAAGGACTAAGGTTCTGTCGCTTTATGCCGGACCCCCGGAGAGTTCCACGAATTCGGAAGGAGTGTCTACGTCAAGTACTCAAGGCAGCACCTGGGAGCCGCCGACTGGGACTACCAAGTCGCCGACTCCAGGGGTGAATCGCTGACTCTAGGCCTCGTGGGCAGTTCTGGTAGACTGCCACTAGGCTCATTGGGAGTTGGCGATTGAGCCTCTGGATCGGCGATTCCCACACCTGAGTCGCCGACTCCCAGCCGTTACTTGGGTGGGCCCACGTCATTAAGGCACCCCTTAATAGGATACCTTAATGGGGTGGGTCCCACACTAATGAATGAGGAAATGTCCCCCAGGACCCTATAAAAGGGGTCCTTGGGGGACCTCTACCCTCAAGTCATTCCCACTTGACACACACCAACCAGAGCAACACTTGGAGCCCGAATCGCCTACTCCCAAGAGAGTCGCCGATTCCCCTCCCCTTCAGCAGGTACATTGACGTAAAGCGTGCGTCGTGGACTCCAAAGCCTCCGGCCCTCCTCGCGACCCCGCGAGCCTACTGGTAGCAGATTTCGTGCTTCATCAGAGACTCACTAGGTGGAGTCGGCGATTGCCTGTGTGTATCGGAGATTCTTTAACACAAAGTTAGTGACTCACCTTAAGGGAATCGAGCTAAACTTTGCGAAGAAAATTTCGCGATTACGACGGGTTATCGTGGTTGGATAGTCCCACAGTCGACGCCAGCTAATGAAGCATGAAATCTGCTTCCAGTAGCCTCGCGGGGTTGCGAGGAGGGCCGGAGGCTTTGGAGTCCACGACGCTCGCTCTACGTCAATGTACCTGCAGAAGGGGAGGGGAATCAGCGACTCTCTTGGGAGTAGGCGATTCGAGCTCCTTGGATTGCTCTGGTGTGGTGTGTGTCAAGTGGGAATGACCTGGGAGTAGAGGACCCCCAAGGACCCCTTTTATAGGGTCATGGGGGACGTTTCCCCATTCATTAGCATGGGGCCCACCCCATTAAGGTACCCTATTGAAGAGTGCTAATGACGTGGGCCCACTCAAGTAACGGCTGGGAGTCGTCGATTCAGAGGTATTGTCGCCGGCTCCCATGAGCCAAGTTGGCAGTCTACTAGAACTGACCACGATGCCTAGAGTCGGCGATTCACCCCTGGAGTCGGCGACTTGGTAGTCCCAGTCGGCGATTCCCAGGTGTTGCCTTGAGTACTTGACGTAGACACTTCCTCCGCATTTGTGGAACTCTCCGGGGGTCCGGCATAAAACGACGGAACCCTAGTCCTTGTTGAAGGGCGTTGCTGGGAGTGACTGACGTAATCAGGCATGTCTCACCAAGTGTTTTGTTCAATACATTATTTTACTGTGTACATGTGTTAATATCTTCTGGATTACATGCTTTTAACCATTATATTAAATATTATTGATCATGATTTGACGACGTACGGTGACACATTCAAGGTACGACGTATTTATAACGATTTATAGATTTGTAGTTTATTAACATACATTTACTTTATTTAGTCCCACACATCATAAAATATAAAAAAATCCAAAGAATGTTAGCCTATAATAAATTTAGTGAAAGTGGGGAGAAATTTTTGACATAAATTTTTTAAGGGTTTTAAACTAAAATAATTTGTTCGGGCAACTACCCTATCCCAACCTGCCCCACCATTTTTGTCGACCTCAGGCATAGGTATAGCCTTATCCGGAAACTGTATATAATTTTTCTGCTATATAAATATATATATAATATTTTTGATATACGTCGGGTCCAAACTGGGCCAGCGCAAAAAGACCTAGACCAATCCCTAGATCCGGATTTCCAACCCGATTACATCCCTAATGGCTACCACTAAACAGGATTAAATAGCCACACAAAGGAATAAATCTAATATATAATTCTTCTATTCTTAAATTAGAATGTAAATATAAATCCAAAATCCAAAAAACTCAAAACTCAAAAATCTAAATTTTGATTTTTTTTTATAATGAAATATACGTCAATTGCTATAAAAGGTGAATAATTATTCTCTATGTAGATATAGTTTTTCAAGTTCACAAACTACATCCTAACATCATGAATATCTTTGCGTCTATAATAGTCCTTTCCTATCATATCTATTCATCGAGAACAATGAAGCTCGTTCAATATTTCATAATCAACTATTACCTAAAGTTGATTCTCATGATTTTGGCCCATATCAAACTCTACCAAAAGACGGATCGACAAGTGGTTCGAGCGACGAGCATGATTTACCCACTTCTCCAATGAATTTTTTAAACGATCATGATTCTTTAGGATCTAGTAGTGGTAGTTCATTATGGTAGTTGATTCTCAAGATTTTGGTCCATATCATACTCTGCCATAAGACGGATCTACAAGTGTCCAAGCCACGAGCATGATATACCTGTTCCACCAAGTTTCTGAAAATATGACAACCTTAGGCTTATGAGGAAATGTTACACAAGAATATTAAATCCCTATATGATGTCCTTTATGTCAATAATTTAAATATTAACAAAGGTGTTATTTTTATCAAGTTATTAATCAATGATGTCAGAAATGACTAGTTTTTATTTAAATTAATAATAAAACTGTGAAAGAGAAAGAAGTGTTATCCGCCCAAACTTCAAAAGATTAAATTTGGGATTAGTAAACTGATCGTTTAGTATTAAATATACACTAAATGATCTATGTTACAAGTGTTCCCCCAAATGTCTCCCCCTTTCTATGCTCAACCCCTAGGCGTATTTATACACTTTCCTACTGGACTGAGCCTTCTACTACTGGGCCTAAATCCGACTCGCCGGTCAAACAAGTGTACCCGGTCGACCCGGCTGGTGGACTCGACTGACCTGACGGACGGACGGACAGACACGTCCCGTCCGGGCGGAACGGGCCCACCTGTTCTATTTACCTTACTAGGCCTATCAGCCCTAGTCATGATGGGTCTGGTCTGATGGACTAGGGGTATCATCAGTACTCCCCCGTCTTCCTGCGGCCTATAAATCTTTGTCCTCTTTTCTTTTTTCCTTGAACCTTTTCATAAACCCATCATGTCTTTGCTTTCTGTGTTGGAGGAGCTTGGCTGTGAATTAGTGCACCAACAGGCTGCTTGGTCTGAGAGCCTCATTCTTGATGGGGTGGAAGCTCGTGCCCTTGCTGCCACCGAAATTCATCGCATCAACTCTTTGCTTTTATCTATTCAGCGTCGTCTTTTCGTTCTTCGACAGGTTGAAAGTGATGTTGTTGTGGTTGAGAACTGTGCTGCCCCGTTTGTGGTCCCTGTAACTGCTGATGCCCCTTCTGAAATTCCTGTAACTGCTGCTGTCGAGCTCTCGTCTACCAGCTGCTCCGCTGTGCCTTCTGTTCGACGCCGTCGGGGTCGCAGAAACGTGCTGGTCGTGCGTTCCCTGACTTCCCCCTATCGATCTCCGCCATTTTCTCTCGCGCGGACCGACCTGATGGGCGTCATAAATGTCCCCCTCACGGGGCCTGCGTTTTAGTGTGTTTTGTTAACTTGTACTTGAATACTATTTTTGTTTTCCTGCAACATTTTTTGTGAACTCCCCTGTGAGCGAGATAGCGTGCTTTCTTTTATCTTTACGTACTGATACTTTACCACCGTATTTTGAGCTTTGTTTTCGACACAATTGCAGTGATGTATTTTCCTGCCCCCCTTCCACCGTATGAAAATTATTTGAACTCTCTGCTTCTGTTCGTTTTCTTCTTCTTTCATACTTGTTTAATTTCTCTTGATTTTCTCTTGCCCTGGGGTTGGTAACTATTTATCTATCAGGACATTAGGGTTTTCTTTCGAAGTTCGTTCGACGATTATTCCTTCTCTACGGGCAAAACAACCCTCCGTCCTTTGTTAAGTCCCTTTCGATCAAACTGTTATGCTGTAAGGTATAATTTTACTTACTTTAATATTCCTAAGACCTTACTGCCGACCCTTTTTCTGTCAGTTTCGACTTGGTTGATTTTTGCTCAGGTATGTGACCTACGACTTTTTGACTCACCGTCTCTGTTGACAACTCGGGTTGAACTCAGTGATTCGCGGTCTGGGCTATCAAAAATTTGCCGAACGGTCCCATTTGCTTCGAGGTATACTTGCCTTCTCTTGCCGTACGGCGCGTCTGTTCGACCGCTTCTCTTTTTTTTTACCTCCTGCCTACGCATCTCCTATATAATCCCTTTTCTTACCTTCTATTTACCATTTCTATTTTTTACTGTTCGAGCTAGGGTTCCTCTTCTTCCGCTGGTTGTTGCTCGCTCTTCCATGGCCGATATTAACTCCTTTGTCGATAGCATGCAGTTTGATGGTAACTCTTTAACCCCTACTGAAATCCTTCTTCTGTTCTTGGCCGGCGGCAGGCTCGTAATCATTTCCATGGGATTGCTCCTGGCGTAGCTATAGCTCACCTTAAAGTCCCTGATTGTTTTCTTGCCTCTTTACCTCCTTCTGGCTATACTGCTTTATATTCTGGCTACGAAGATCTTGGACTTCGGGTCTGGTGAGACATGCCTGATTACGTCAGTCACTCCCAGCAACGCCCTTCAATAAGGACTAGGGTTCCGTCGCTTTATGCCGGACCCCCGGAAGGCTTCCACGGTGCGGAACAAGTGTCTACGTCAAGTACTCAAGGCAACACCTGTGAATTGCCGACTGGGACTAATAAGTCACCGATTCTAGGGGTGTATCGCCGACACCAGACAGGGCACTCAGGTCTGGTAGACCGAGGACCTGACCTCAAGGGAGTCGGCGACTCCACCTCTGAATCGGAGACTCCCATACCAGAGTCGCCGACTCCCAGGCGTTACTTGAGTGGGCCCACGTCATTATGACATCCTTAATTGGGTACCATAATGGGGTGGGCCCCACTCTAATGAATGGGGAAACGCCTCCAGGACCCTATAAAAGGGGTCCTACGGGTGTCCTCCATTCTCACCTTCACTTGACCACTTACACTCCACACTAGAGCAACCAAGTAGCCCGAATCGCCTATTCCCCAAGGAGTCGCCAATTCCCCTCCCCTTCTGCAGGTGTTTGACGTAGAGTACGCGTCGTGGACTCCAAAGCCTCCGGTCTTTCTCGCAATCCCGCGAGCCCACTAGTAGAAGATTCCGTGCTTCATCAGCTGGCGCCGTCTGTGGGACTATCGAACCACGATATCCCGTCGTAATCGCGAAATTTTCTTCGCAAAGTCTGGCTTGATTTCCCTAGGGAGATCGTTTACTTTGTGTCATGGATATCGCCGATTCATACCAGGAATCGCCGACTCCACCTAGTGAGTCGCTGATTCAGAGAATATTCTGCTAGCTAAGAGTGTTGTCCACGGCCAGACCCGACAGAAAAGCTACCTAAGGCCAGTCGTCGATTCCACTATCGTGTGTCGCCGATTCCACTTTGAATCGCCGACTCCACCTGGTTTTTCTCTCGGGCCAGTTCTAGCAAATACTTGCGCTCTAGTTGGAACACGCTTTTGGCAAACATGGCTTCTGAAAAGCAAAAGCACGACTACCATTTGAGGAACAAAGGCAAATCCTCAATGGTACCTGATGGGGGTGAAACCCGACCAGTACTCCAAGACGCGCAAGCAAGCGCCAAGCGGGGAACTCCGCGGGAAACCGGACCGGAACTCAAGTGTGCAGAGCTCTGCTTCGCTAGGAATCCTTTCGCTCCAAATGACCTGCCTTCAATGAGTGGGGGGTGCCCTCTATTTATAGGGGTTCTTATGGGGGCAATATGGTCATTTGGGCCGTAACCGCCTAACTGCCCAACTGATCAGATTGGGTCCAGGGGTCGACTTTCCAGAGATCGACTTTCTGGGGGTCGACTTTTCCTGGTGATCGACTTTACTCAAAAGTCGATCCTCAGGAAAGTCGATCTTCCTAGGATTCGACCTGGACCTCCCCAACCCTAGAATAGATACCTCAACTCATCTTAGGCTATCCGGACTTCTAGTTGCTGGTAGGTTGTGACTGTGTTCGGGATACTGTATCACCAGTACTCCCCCCTCCTCTGCGTATTAGATACTTTGGGATACGTCTTTTAGTACTATGGTCTACGTGTCGGACCCTGTACTATCAGTATTCCCCCCCCTCTTTGCGTGCTGGGATGTGGATTTCTGGTGATGTCCCTGGATGTAAGATCCTCTCTCACCAGTACTCCCCCCCTTTCCACGCCTGCGAGGTTGTATCTATGCTTCCACGGAGGTTGTCACGCGCTTTTGCCAACTATTGTCCGGTTTGTCCTAACCGAAGCCTACTCCTTGCACACCTGTCCGGCCTGATTCTCCCGCGGAACCCTGCTTGCCCACCTTGACGCCTTGCCTGAGCTATCCTTGAGCACCGTTTGGGTTCTCTTCCCTGTGGCGGGTTTTGAGAGTACCCGACCCCCTCCTTTTGTCCGCCTTTCTGCGATAGGGGTTGAGTGTGCTTCCTCGTCTATCCACGTTCATTCGGGATTATTACTTGAATACTTGCCCCCTCCTTTTTTCCGCCTTTCTGCGATAGGGGCTGAGTGTGCTTCCTCGTCTACCTACGTTCATCCGTGGGTGAGGACTATTACTTGAATACTTGCCCCCTCCTTTTGCTCGCCTTTTTGCGACTGAGGCTAAGTGTGATTCCTCGTCTACCTACGTTCATCCGTAGTTGAGGATTGTTGTTTGAATACT
>LFYR01001383.1:72878-85349 GCA_001185155.1 Zostera marina
CGGCGGCAGCCAACATCATAAATGTTACCATATATGACCATAGGCGCGATCTCCGCCGATGAGTGCGCCCTCCGAGATCCTATAAAAAGGGTCCCAAGGGGACACTCAAAGGCACGATTGAAGTTCCACTCTCACACCAGAGCACTACTACGAAACTCGGCGAGTCTCATTAGAATCGCCTAGTTTCCACTTGCAGGTATTTTGACGTAGAGCGTGCGTCGTGGACTACAAAGCCTCCGGCATCAACCTCGCACCACCGCGAGCCCTGGTAGCAGATTCAGTGCTTCATCATATCTCTACGTTAATCTGGAGGTATAAATTATCCGCAAATTTAACCGTAGGCTGAGCTACGATTCGTACGACCAAGGCTACTCCCAGAGTGGTTAGCGATAGGGTTAGCGGAGTCTAATTTACGTCCAGAGTGGCTAAATTACGACTTGTGAATCTAGTTTCAGGCCTTAGTTACAATTTGAAGGGTAATTTATATGAAAGATTAGCAAAGGAAAAACAATAGATAGTTCACCGACAGTCACATACTTCGAAAAACACTCATCCCAAATATTTGTGTGTCACAAGAGCATAATTTTCGAGGGGGAGTATCACAACCTCTCCCGACACTTCTGTCAATTTGGATAGAAGTCGTCTCATTTCGAGGGGGAGTATCACAAACTCTCCCGACACTTCTGTCCATTTGGATAGAAGTCGTCTCATTTCGAGGGGGAGTATCACAAACTCTCCCGACACTTCTGTCAATTTGAATAGAAGTCGTCTCATTTCGAGGGGGGGTATCACAAACTCTCCCGACACTTCTGTCAATTTGGATAGAAGTCGTCTCATTTCGAGGGGGAGTATCACAAACTCTCCCGACACTTCTGTCAATAGAAGTCATCACATTTCAGTGGGGGAGTATCACAAGCTCTCCCGACACTTCTGTCGCGTCGGCCAGAAGTCTTCGAAATTCGGGGGGAACATCACAAGCTCTCCCGACACTTCTGTCGCTCTGGCCAGAAGTTGTCAAAAAACTTGAGCACGGTAAAATCTGTCGCTTCGGCCAGATTTACCGAGGATTGATCAAAGAAATAATATCGCTAGAGGTAAAATCGGTCAATAATCATATGCGTTTTCAGACTGATTTAGTTGTTTTGCAGGATGTTTTCTTTTTTGCAGGAAAGATTCTAATAGTGAACCAGGTTCTAATAGTGAACCAGACTCTGATAGTAAGTCAGCAGGTTCTGTATCTGAGGCGAGAATCGGATTCTGATCCGTAACCTTGGTCAGAATCAGACTCTGATAGTGAGTCAGATTCTAATAGTGAATCAGCAGGTTCTGTACCCGAGGCGAGAATCGGATTCTGATAGTGGATCTGTAGCCTTGGTCAGAATCAGACTCTGATAGTGAGTCAGATTCTAATAGTGAATCAGCAGGTTCTGTATCCGAGGCGCGAATCGGATTTTGATAGTGGATCTGTAGCCTTGGTCAGAATCAGACTCTAATAATGAGTCGGCACTTCTGTCGCTTCGGCCAGAAGCTGTCACATTTTTGAGCATGATAGATCTGTCGCTTCGGACAGATCAATCAAGGATTTTATTGAGCATAAGGAGGAGCAGCATGAGAGGCAACTCCACACGGCAAGGTTAGTAAATCAATAAATATATCCTTTAGACTGATGTAGCTGTTTTGCAGGTTGTTTTTTGTTTTGCAGGCATGATTTTGTTGCATCGGCCAGAATCAGACTAAGAATTATGTTGTCGCTTTGGCTTCAATAGTTCTTCGAACATTTGGAGATCATTTTGTCACTTTGACCTTAAATGATCTCGACCCATCTTGCGCTTCGGCCTATGGGGTAACCGTCGTTGTGGACACCAAGTCGCTCTTGATCAGGGTAGACTATAAATATCAGTTCTGATAGTGAACTAGATTCTCGCGCTTCAGCCAGAATCAGATTCTAATAGTGAATCCACGCGATCTGTCGCTTCGGCCAGAACCCACACAGCAAAAGTCGCTCTTGATCAGAGTAGGACTATAAACATGTAGTTCCATTGGTCTGGAACTAGATTCTGATAGTGAATCAGTCCATCTGATAGTGCATGGACCACGCGGAGCCATTAGTGTCGCTATGAGCGCAATGACTCAATCCCATCTTGTCGCTACTCGCCTTGATGCGGATCACCTTGCTTGGGGGGGATACTGGCGGTAAACGGGTGTTTTGCCATGCTCTCTTCAGGGGGGAGTACTGGTGAGACATGCCTGATCACGTCAGTCACTCCCAGCAACGCCCTTCGACAAGGACTAGGGTTCCGTCGCTTTATGCCGGACCCCCGGAGAGTTCCACGAATTCGGAAGGAGTGTCTACGTCAAGTACTCAAGGCAACACCTGGGAGTCGCCGACTGGGACTACCAAGTCGCCGACTTCAGGGGTGAATCGCTGACTCTAGGCCTCGTGGACAGTTCTGGTAGACTGCCACTGGGCTCATGGGGAGTCGGCGATTGAGCCTCTGGATCGGCGATTCCCACACCTGAGTCGCCGACTCCCAGCCGTTACTTGGGTGGGCCCACGTCATTAAGGCTCCCCTTAATAGGATACCTTAATGGGGTGGGTCCCACACTAATGAATGAGGAAACGTCCCCCAGGACCCTATAAAAGGGGTCCTTGATGGACCTCTACCCTCAAGTCATTCCCACTTGGCACACACCAACCAGAGCAACATTTGGAGCCCGAATCGCCTACTCCCAAGAGAGTCGTCGATTCCCCTCCCCTTCTGCAGGTACATTGACGTAGAGCGTGCGTCGTGGACTCCAAAGCCTCCGGCCCTCCTCGCGAACCCGCGAGCCTACTGGTAGCAGATTTCGTGCTTCATTAGTGGGCATCCATCATAAAGAGGAGTTCGTTACCAGACGCTCCATCGACTAGTTCGTCGATAGATGGGAGCGGGTAACTATCCTTGGGGCATGCTTTATTGAGATCTGTGAAATCAATGCACATGCGCCACTTGCCATTGGGCTTCTTGACAAGGACGGGGTTGGCCAACAAAGTTGGATATCGAACCTCCCGAATGTGTCCAGCATTCAGAAGTTATGATATCTCTTCGTTGGCGGCTTCCCGCCTGTCGGAAGTGAGCACTCGACGCTTCTGGCGACGAGCTGGGATGGATGGGTCGACATTGAGTTTGTGCGTCACGATTTGACGCGCAATCTGTGTCGGAGCCTCACCCTCCCAAACGAACCTGTCCTAGTGCTCCTTCAGGACAATCACAAGCTTGACCCTTAGGTTGGGGGCTAACCCCTTTCCTAGTGCCACGTGTCTCCCCTCTAGCTGGTACATTTCAGTCTCATCCACATGTTGTAATTTTTCTCTTTCCCCATTGTCAGGTGGGGCGTGGACGAGCATGTTGTTTAGCCTGACCAGCTGGGTTGCCTTCTTATACCCTTGTCTAGAATCTTTTTGTGATCCTTTGACAGTTGCGACGATCCATTTGACTGGGTATCGTATGCACTAATGATAAGAAGACGGGACTGCTTTGATCCCGTGAATGAAGGGTCGTCCAAAGATGCCGTGAAAAGTGGATTCTACTTCCACCACTATAAAACGACATGTTCGACTAACCCTCCCTTGCCGAGATCCGATGGAGACCTTCAGGTCGATAACGCCGACCACTGGGGCGGCGACGGTAGTAAACCCGTAGATGGCTTCCTTGCAAGGAGACAGATCCTCCTTTATAAGGCCCATCTTGGTGAAGGTGTCCATATAGAGGATATCCGCGGAACTGCCGCTGTCGACAATCATTCTCTCGACACGAGAAGTGGGACCGATGTCTACTTGAATCACGAGTGGATCCTCGTGGGGTAACAGGACATCGTCCAGGCCCTCTTCGGAGAAGTATATCGACTTCACTTCCCGGACCCGTTTCCCATTGTCTCGAGGTGTTCACTGTGACATCAACACCTTCTGGGAGTATCCCCTATTCTGGCCAACGGATCCGCCACCAAATATCATATTGATGGTTTTCCGTTGGCGGTCCTCCCTACTATCGCTGTCCGACGAAAGAGAGCGTGGACGCTTCCCCTTCAGGTCAAACTTGCAATCGTCCCGTCCTCGGGATCCCTTGACAAAGTTGCCAAGTTCACCCTTTGAGATGAATTGCTCAACATAAATTGAGAACTCCCTGCAGTGGTCCGTTAGGTGGTCGTGGTCCTTGTGAAATTTACAGAATCTTCCACTTTTTTTACGACTACCTTTCGTTGCAGGGTCCAAAAAACGAGCGGCGGGTAGATCCGCTCGGTTCTATAGTTTGTCAAACAGCTCGCCTTTATTGACTGTTAATGGGGTCCAATTCTTCCATGGTTGGGATGGACCCTTTGGCGACTGTTTGGTGGTTGTCTGATACACTTTATTATCATGTTTGGTCTTCTATTCCTTTTTGAAGGAATTAGCCGCATTGTCAGTGTATTTGTTCGAGGAGCTGCAGAAACTATTCTTCCCGTTGTAGTTCTTCTTCTCGAATTTTGTTTTTTTGAAGCTAGTATTCTCAAGTTTCACTAGCTTGTTCTCATTCTGCTCTTCCACCTCAATGAATGATTGAGCTTATTGGAAGATGCTGTGCCAAAGGGGAGTAGGGTACTAGCCCATTCGTGTACCCCGGTATGGCCAGACTCGGGATTAAGTCGCTCACTTCTGTCATCATCGAAGTGAACTTAATAGTGTAATCCCTTAACGACAGCTTGTTCTGTCGTAGTGCCAGCAGTGCATTGGCACTATGTTTGATCCTGATCATCCCCACATGTTGGGCGATGAACTTGGATGAGAGGTTCGCGAAGCTGGAGATTGATCCAGCTGGCAGACCCGAAAACCACCGATAGGCGCTGCCCTTGAGAGTGTCGGGGAATGCCCGACACAACAGCGCGTTATCGGTGGTTTGCGGTTCCAGGACATTAAGGTAGAGGTTGATGTGATCTTTTGGATCACCCGAACCGTCATATGCTTTTATCGTGGGTACCCGCTAGGTTGGTGGAAAAGACAACTTCAAAAGGTTCTCACGAAAAGGAGCGCTTTTGACTCTCAGAAATTCGATCGAACCGCTGGGACTGGATTTTCGGCCAGCTTCCGACGGAGGTCTTCCACGAACCGTGTTGTAAGAGTCTTTTCAGTGTGACACTTACTAGGTCCAGCCCTTGATTTTTGTGGCTCTGGACCTTTCTTCCTTTTCTCTGCAGATGGAGAATTGTGAGAGGCCGATTCACCCGCTCCTTCGCTGGCGATGGTCCTCTGACTCCTCACTTTCTCGAGGTTGTTAACTCTTTGTTCCATGGTATCCATAAAATTAATCAACCTCGCCTCTAGAGCGGGAGGGATGGATGTCCGAGGGGGCAAATCAGTTTGAGCCTCTTCAAACCCCTCAGCTTGCCTGTTTTGCTGAGGAGGCTCAGTTTGTGCCCTATCGGGTGCCATTGAGGATTTGCCTTTGTTCCTCAGATGGTAGTCATGCTTTTACCTTTCAGAAGTCATGTTTGACAAAAGCATGTTCCACCTAGAGCGCAGGTATTTGCTAGAACTGGCCCGAGAGAAAAAACCAGGTGGAGTCGGCGATTCAAACCAGGTGGTGCCAGTCACTCCCAACAACGCCTTTCAACAAGGACTAAGGTTTCGTCGCTTTATGACGGACCCCCGGAAGGCTTCCACGGTGCGGAACAAGTGTCTACGTCAAGTACTCAAGGCAACACCTGGGAATCGCCTACCAAGTCGCCGATTCCAGGGGTGCATCGCCGACTCCAGACAGGGCACTCAGGTCTGGTATACCGAGAACCTGACCTCAAGGGAGTCGGCAACTCCACCCCTGAATCGGCGACTCCCATACTGAGTCACCGACTCTCAGGCGTTACTTGGAGGGGCCCACGTCATTATGGCACCCCTTAATTGGGTGCCAAAATGGGGTGGGCCCCTGGCGATACACGCATGTTTCTTGTGCTCTCTTCAGGGAAGAGTACTGGTGAGACATGCCTGATTATGTCAGTCACTCCCAGCAACGCCCTTCAATAAGGACTAGGGTTCCGTTGCTTTATGCCGGACCCCCGGAAGGCTTCCACGGTGCGGAGCAAGTGTCTACGTCAAGAACTCAAGGCAACACCTGGGAATCGCCGACTGGGACAACCAAGTCGCCGATTCCAGGGGTGTATCGCCGACTCCAGACAGGGCACTCGGGTCTGGTAGACCAAGGTCCTAACCTCAAGGGAGTCGGCGACTCCTCCTCTGAATCAGCGACTCCCATACCTGAGTCGCCGACTCCCAGACGTTACTTGAGTGGGCCCACGTCACTATGCCACCCTTCAATAGGGTACCATAATGGGGTGGGCCCCACTCTAATGAATGGGGAAACGCCTCCAGAACCCTATAAAAGGGGTCCTAGAGGTGTCCTCCATACACAACATATCTTGACCAATCACACTAGAGCAACCAAGGAGCCCGAATCGCCTACTCCTAAGAGAGTCGCCGATTCCCCTCCTCTTCTGCAGGTGTTTGACGTAGAGCGCGCGTCGTGGACTCCAAAGCCTCTGGCGCCATCTGTGGGAAATCGAACCATGATATCCCGTCGTAATCGCGAAATTTTCTTCGCAAAGTTCGGCTCGATTCCCTTAGGGTGAATCGCAAACTTTGTGCCAAGGAATCTCCGATTCACACAGGCAATCGCCGACTCCACCTAGTGAGTCGCCGATTGCGGGTTATTCTTCTAGCTAAGAGTGCTATCCAGAGAGCAAGGACTTATCCTTCGAAAGCGCCAAGATCTCCTCTTCCGCGCTGGCAAGTTCGCTCTTTAGCCCCGTGGTCTCTTTCTCAAATTGGGCAACCTGTTTTTTCAAGTTAGCAACAGTAGCCTCAAGTGAGACTACACGCCCAATCTCGCATCCAAGCTGATCTTTCAAACCATCAATTTCTTTAGCATGGACAGCGGAGGTCTCTTTCAGCTCTTTCCGAAGTCCCAATATCTTTGTGACATGTTCATCTATCTCTTTCTGCTTAGACTCGATCGTCTTTTCTTTCTTCGGCAGAATGTTGTCACGCATGTTCACCATTCGGGACTTCGCATTCTTCAGCTTGGCAAGGGCTTTCTCGCTCTCCTTGAACTTCGTGTCAAGCTGATTATACTTTTCCTGGAGCTTCTCAGTGTCATGAATGGTATCAACACTATAGCATGCATGAGCCATATAGCAAGCGGTTGTCATGTGTTGAAGTAGCTCGTTCCTAACCCACTGCCCGGACTTGGCCAATAGAAGTGACATCGCTTCCATCCTAACCTGAGGATCGGCATTAAAGTCCGGAAGCGTCACACCAGAAGTGTAGGGCCGATAGCCAGTAGTAGTTGGGGGCGCGGATTGAGAACTTGAACCCGTCTCAAATATCCGTCGGGGCTCAGTAGCTTTGCTCTTCTTCAATCGTATCATCTTGGCCTCTCGAAATCGCTTGCACATGTAGAGAGGAGCGGCGTCAAAATATAAAAACGATCGCTTTTTCCCACTCTAAACCTCCTTCTTTGTTGGTGGCTTTTGAACTTCAGCCACATCTTCAAAAGTGAAGTCTTCCCTTTGGCAAAGGACAAAGGGGATACCGCACGGTACAGAATAGTCAGCCAGGGCTTGCGCGATTCTATCCGGGGCTTCAACATCTTTAGTAGTCAGCCCAAGCAAGGCACTCATGTGCACTCGGTTGGGGTCGTTCCATTCCTCCCGACTCTCGGGAAGAAACTCAGAGGTGATGAAGAAAAACTCCTTCTTCCAAGAACATCCAAAGTTGGTCGGTAGGTCGTCGACGACATTCTTGTCAAAATGCCGTCGCGTAAATCCGACGCGACCAGACCCCCGCTTTCCATCTTTAACGAGCTTGTAAAAATTCAGGAACAAGCTCGCAGTGGGAGTTATCCTCAGACCCCAGCATACGTTTAAAAATCCCCTCAGGGTCAAGAAAAATCCCGTCGGGAGTTGCGACAGAAACACTTCAAAAACGAGTAATACTTCGCTCATTATCTCAGGAATTGGAAGTTCCGAGAAATGTTTGAAGTAGATCCTCGGGATAGCCTGGAATCCCAATGGTGGGAGACTCACAGGCAGAATCACACATGTCCAGAAATCCACACCCCCAATAACAAGCTCCGAGCATCGCTCGCATTAAGGTTGGAGGGGGGATGCAGTTCGCCCGAAACATCCAAGCACCACAAGAAATAAGGCTTTTTCTAACCAACTCTAGCGACCAACTTCGAGCTTGGTCGCTTATAGTTTACTTTTTGAGACCACTTTTGAAGTTGGTCGCGAAGTTGGTCGCTTTATACTATAGGCGATCAACTTTGCGACCAACTTCGAAGTTAGTCGCCAATTTTAAGATGAAAGCGACCAACAGTTTGGTCGCCTGACTCTTTTTTAATAAAAAAATGAGAATGCGACCAACATGTTGGTCGCAACCATGAATTCAAAAATTTTAAAAAATATCTTCCAATTTGGCGGCCAAATTGGTTGGTCGCCTAAATTAAAAAAATATATAAAAAAATAAAATAATGCGACCAACTAAATTGGTCGCTTGATTAAAATATTTTAAATTTGAAAAATAAAAAATATGACGAACAACCAGTTAGTCGCTTAAATATTTCGTAAGTTTATAAAAAAAATCAATTCGCGACTAACCTGTTGGTCGCTTACATATTTCGTTAATTTTTTTAAAAAAATCAATTTTACTACCAACATAAATTTGAAAAAATAAAAAAGACGACCACCCAGTTATCGCATGAATTTTAAAAAAAAGGCGACAACCAGTTAGTTCCTTAAATATTTCAAAAAAAAAAAAAAATCTTCCAATTTGGCGACCAAATTAAAAAATATATATAAATAAAACAATGCGACCAATAAATATGTTAAATATTCCGTAAGTTTTTTAAAAAATTGCAATTCACCTAAATAAAAAAATTAAATTTTGAAAATTGAAAATTGAAAAATATGGCGCGCTTAAATATTTCGTAAGTTAAAAAAAACCAATTCGCGACGCTTACATGTTTCGTTAATTTAAAAAAAATCAATTTTATTACCAACATAAATTTAAAAAAAATAAAAAGCCCCAGTTTATCGCATGAATTAAAAAAACAGGTGACCAACTAGTTGGTCCCTTAAATATTACAAAAAAATTTAAAAATATATTTCAATTTGGCGACCAAATTAAAAAATATATATAAATAAAATAATGCGAAAACAAATATGGCGATGCTTAAATATTTCGTATATTTTTAAAAAAATTATAATTCGCATGAATAAAATAATTAAAATTTAAAAAATATAAATATTTCGTAAGTTAAAAAAAAAAATTAATTCGCAACCAACCTGAATTAAAATATATATAAAAATAAAATCAAACACAATGCGACCAACCAGATTGATCGCCTCGTTAAAAATTAAAAAATAAATTAAATTATAAGTGATTAAAAAAAATTAAAAAACAAAGCGACCAACGAAGTTTGTTGCCTGAATTTAAAATGAAATAAAAAGGTGACCAACTGGTCGGTCGCTTAAATATTTCGTAATTTAAAAAAATGCAATTCGACAACCAACTATAAAAATAAAATCACTAGAAAAAAAGTAGAAAATTTGGACGAGCAAAGTTAAAGGAAATTCCGTTAACTATGTTATTTTTAACGGAAATTCCGTTAACTTTGGTCGTTACAAATACTCAAATCCGTTACAATTGGTTTTTCCAACTTCATTCCGTTAACTTTTTTTTTTAAATGACGGAAAATATTAAGCATAAATAACAGATTTTCCATCATTTTTTTAAAAATGAGAGAATTTCTGTCAATTTTATGTATTATATTTTCCGAAAATTTAATGGAATTTTTTTCACTTTTGGATTTTAATATAAAATGTTAAAAAAATTGATAAGGTTATCTCAAATATTTGTACAAATTTATATTTAATATTAAGTTTGAATAAATATTTTCAAATATTAAAATAAAAAATAAACTCAAATTAAATAAGTCAATTACATCCGAATAAAATAATTTGACTCAAATGAACTTTTTTTTTTTAAAGACTATTTAGATTAAAATTAAAATAAAAAGATTATAAACTACAATAAAAAAGAAAAAAAGACAATTAATTAAACAACTAAAAATACGATATTATGTTTTGAATTAGTAAAATATTATAATGGTCTCGGTGGTATAAAAATAAAAACAGTAGGATTTGAACCTAAATTTAACACCTTCGACCACTCAGCGAAATTGTCATTTCAAATTATTTTAATTTATTAGTCTAAAAATACCCTAAGTCTATAAATCAAATTTAACTAAATTTATTAGTCTAATAGACTAAATCAATTAGTCTCGTCCTCTCCACTTCATTTTCCGTTCTAGGGTTTATTATCTACTTCGATCATTTTCGCTTCCATAGCGCTCCGATCAGTCTTCACAACAACATCTCGCTCACTCGTCCACTCCAACATAACCAGATCTTTTCCCCTATTCCGGATCCGTCCTCTTCTCGTGCTGTCCGAGAAACTTCTTCTACCGATGGGAGGAGACTTCGCGTTAACTAGCTATGAATGGTGTTACGAGGAGTTTCTCCACGAAGCGAACGGCTTCGTCTCTCAACGATCCCTCGCCGAACTGGAGTAACAGGTCACCGAAAGAGACGATCTTGCTCAATGGATGCGATTTTGAGCATTGGCTTGTTGTCGTTGATGCTCCGGATCCTAATCTCACCAGGGATGAGATTATTCAGAGCTATATTGCAACATTGGGGAAGGTTCTTCCAAGGTATGGGCTTTGTTTTTGTTTTACCTCCACCTGGGTTTTTTGTTAGTGTTAGAAGACAATTTTTTTAATATGAAATCCACATTCAAGAAACAAAAATAAAATATTTTTTTTAGGGTCTTTTTAAAGAATCTCTTGTTTGTTATTTCAGCGATGAAGATCCGAAGTTTAAACTTTAAAATATATTCTGTTTCCACCAAACACTATTTTGCATTTGGAGCTCTTGTTTCAGAAGAGTTGTATTACAATTTACAAGCTCAAGGGTAAATCTTCAGTTCCTTTCATGTTTCATCTTCAATTTTAATTAAACTTACTAAGCACATTTTCAGAGATCCCTGGTGTCTGTTGGGTTCTTCTTGATTCCTACCTGGATGTGAAAAACAAAGATTACGGTGGTGAGTACTGAATTTTTTGTTATTTTTTAAGAATACAAGATTACAGTCTTTATGTTTTTATTAACACCAATGCAATGATTCCTTCCTGGATGGCTGAATGTCCATATGAAATTAAAGCAACCATCATTTTTTAGATTTTGAAAATGTTTTGTTGTCAATATTTTCTTTCCAATTTTTTCTTGTTTTGAGATTAGTTTCCTGATTTTTTTTTTGTAATGTATTTTTGTATTGATGTTATTGCACTTTAAATTTTGATCTTCTCGCCCTGTTCTGCCGACGGGAGGAGCCTTCACGCTTACTAGGAATGGTGTTATGAGGAAATTTTCCACGAATCGAATGGCTTCGTCTCTCAACATTTCCTAGCCGAACTGGAGTAACAGGCCATCGAAAGTGACGATCTTGCTCGATGGATGCGATTTTGATGTCAAGGAATGATGCGACGACCGAAACCCTAACAAGGGAGAAGAGTGTGTATCTGGCGAAGATGGCGGAGCAAGCCGAGCGGTACCAGGAGATGGCAGAGTACATGGAGAATTTGGTTCGTGATGTTCCGATGGAGGGGGAGTTAACCGTAGAGGAGCGTAACCTATTTTCCGTTGCTTACAAGAACATGGTTGGATCTCGGCGCGCGGCTCGGAGGATTGTCTTCGATCGAGCAAAAGGAGGAGAGCAGGAAGAATGATGATCACGTCGCCATCGTCAAGAAGTATCGTGCCAACATCGAGACTGAGCTGTCTAAAGTTTGCGGTTGAATCGTCGTGCTTCTTAACTCGCAATTTATCCCATAAACGGACCATGAAAGCTTATAAGGCTGCTCTGGTGATATTTCTTTTTCTTTCTAATTTAGTTGATTTTTTTGCTTCCGTTTTGTTTTTAGATATATTCGAATTGATGATGTTGTTTGTGGGTGTCAAATCAGTGTTCTCTTTTTCTTGATTTTGAGTTTTTGGTTGCCTTTGGCTTGTGTAATGATGAAGCACGGAATCTGCTACCAGTGGGCTCGCGGGGTGGCGAGATGAGCCAGAGGCTGTGGAGTCCACGACGCGCGCTCTACGTTAAACACCTGCAGAAGAGGAGGGGAATCGGCGACTCACGTGGGAGTAGGCGATTCGGGCTCGTTGGTTGCTCTAGTGTGGAGTGTGAGTCAAGAAGATGAGTTGAGAGTGGAGGACACCCCTAGGACCCCTTTTATAGGGTCCTAGAGGCGTTTCCACTCAATAGAGTGGGGCCCACCTCATTATGGTGCCCTATTGAAGGGTGCCATAATGAGGTGGGCCCGCCCGCGTAACGTCTGGGAG